>CATIWR010006216.1:0-13770 GCA_949677035.1 Omphalea diandra | reverse complement strand
CCTTGCTCGATCACGACAAAAATAAAGCTATTGCATTTACGCTTGCATACTCAATTGTTATACTTGCAATGTATCTTGATGATATTTGATAATAGATTATGCCATGAGAATTTGATTATTGTTTTTATTCACTGAGTCACGACTCACCAAATCGCAATTATTTTTTAGATACTGAAGCATAAACTTTGGACACTTTGGTACATAAAGTTTTGCATAGAGACACATGGAACACAGGTCATCGGCTGAATTTCAACTCTCTCTCCTTGCATCATGTACATACATTTAATAGGAACTAGTTATGGTCACTGGTCCTGACATTAGTTAACACATGTGTACATTAAATACATATGGGATTATATATGTACGATGAATAAACCTTAATGTGTATGCATTTCTGAACGTGAAATGCCATGATTTGCAACTAAAGATGATAGTTACAGTTAGTGGTATCAGAGGGTTCAAGCACACGCAGGGCAGACGTGCAAATCCTGGTGTGTATGACATCGCGGGGCCGACGGGCAAATCCTAGATGTTGAGTACTCTAATAGGTACCAGCTGAAGCCACGTTGTGACGTTATAATTTGTGGTATCAAAGCTGATTTACAAATGAGAACAATGGATGTCACAGTTATTGGTTTGACAAATGAATTTAGATGTTACAGCTTTGGTATTAGAGAGGGCTCAAGCATACGCAGGGCAGACATGCAAATCCCAGTATGTATGACATCGCGGGGCCGACGGGCAAATCCTAGATGTTGAGTACTCTAATAGGTACCAGCTGAAGCCACGTTGTGACGTTATAATTTGTGGTATCAAAGCTGATTTACAAATGAGAATAATGGATGTCACAGTTATTGGTTTGACAAATGAATTTAGATGTTACAGCTTTGGTATTAGAGAGGGCTCAAGCATACGCAGGGCAGACATGCAAATCCCAGTATGTATGACATCACGGGGCCGACGGGCAAATCTTGAATGTTGAGTGCTCTGATAGGTATCGATTGTAGCATTACAGATTGTGGTAGCAAAAAAAAATTGCTAACATTCAATGGTATCATTTGTCGTTACATTTATTGGTATCAGAGCAAATATGAATACGGTCATTACATTTATTGGTATCAGAGCCATATAAGTTCTGTCAGATGAAAATCGTTGTTACAATTGGTGCCTTCTTATGAAGTCACTTATTGGTTTTCAAGATGTCTAGGAGATTATAGAAAAAAGATTTGATTGTCCTAAAGATTAATACTCTTTGAGTGCAACTTATAAGACAACCTTGCATAAGGCCGAGAAAGAAGTTTAACAAGCCCTTATGCTTATCCATCAAGGTTTGGATGAAAAAATCTTTGATAAAGTAGCAACTTAAAATGTTAGGAGGTGATCTTGAGTCTTTACATATGATGCAATCAGAGTTGATTTTAGATTATTGTTCAAGGATGTTGGTTGTTGTCAATAAATTAAAGAGAATAATAAGAAAATGGATGATACATAAGTGGTTAAGAAATTTTTTTATTTGTGACACTCTAAATTTGACTATATTATAGTTACGATTTAAGGGTCAAAAGACTTAGAGTTTGTGACTCTTGATCAACTATTAGTTTCATTACAAGGCCATAAAGAGAGGTTCAAATGGAGAAAAGTGCCATTATAACAACTTTTCAAGACCAAAATTCCTTTAAAAAGAAGAGACAAAAGGAAGAAGTAAAAAAGGTAGAGGACGTGAA
The DNA here is from genome assembly GCA_949677035.1 of Omphalea diandra. Lineage (NCBI taxonomy): Eukaryota > Viridiplantae > Streptophyta > Magnoliopsida > Malpighiales > Euphorbiaceae > Omphalea > Omphalea diandra. The sequence continues at coordinate 12,046 of CATIWR010006216.1, read as the reverse complement.
CATTGTCGTGGTCATAGCCAATGAAGAGAAGTAGGAGGTAGGCATGATAATAATTTCCTAAATGAAGGAAGAAAGGATCATCTTAAGGACATGGCAAAGGAAGGTCATAAGGTAGGAGGAATGACAAATCAAATCAATGTTATACTCGTAACAAGCATAGGCATTGGGAATGTAGAAATGCATCTGACAATTTTTAAGATGAAACTAATCTTATTGAAGAAAAAAATAATAAAGAGGTAGAGCAAACTCTATTGATGACTTGCAAGAGAGAAACACATAAATAAAAAATTAGAAGTACCTAAGCAATCATATGGCAAGAGAAAAAGCAAGTTCATAAAGCTTGATCAATTCATGCATAGGAAAATCACCTTTAGGGATGAGTTCGAGGTGTAAATCTAAGGGACAAGTATAAATTAATTTGATTAAGAGATAGTGATCACCAATTTATTTCAAATGTTTAGTTTTTATTGTCAATCAAAACAATATTTAAAGCTTGAGGCAACTCTTAGAAAGTGGTTATGAAATTCATATGAAGAATTATAGTCTTACTATAAGAGATGCTAATAAGGATATGATATCTTATGTTAATGTTCATATTACATATTCAAATTGATATGGCAAAATGTTTGAAAGCTTGTGTAAAGAATTCATCTTAGCTATGGTATATGAGACTTAAACTTTGAATGTATCAAAGTGATGGATAGCAAAAATTGTTAGTTATGTGCCTTAGGCCAATTTTGTAATGGATACATTTTATTAATGTCATGGTTACATTTTATTAGGTTTCTCTATCATATTGTGTTTATAACTAAATAATAAATTTTATGAATAGTTAATTCTATTTAAGGTCATCAAGTATGTGACTTGATAGTAAAACTCTTACATATAAAGAACTTTATTAGAAATTGTCCCTAGTCAATTATTATTGTTGGGATAATAATGAATAAAGATTAGTATGTGCTTTGATTGATGACTATAATTTACTGGTCATAAATATGAGATATCAAGTCAAACACATAGATACATCTTTTAGAAATATTGTATTGGACTAATCCACTATGAGAATGCTACATAAATAAAGTGCCATATGGGACTAACTGTCACGACCTAGATTGCAGACTGTGTCAGCGCTAAAGAATGGGAAGGCTTAATGCCTCCAAAACCCACAACAAGTTTAATTTAACTTCTGAAAGGGCCCATTAAGGCTTTTGCTACATCACTCTAATATTAAAATCTTAAACTTATATTAACACCCCCTTGAATTCTAAGGAATAAAGTAATACTATTCTACACAAAATATCTGTATGAAATTTTGCATAAATGGTGTGGTTGTCTAATGGGACTTTGTGTTATTAGTCAATAGACCTACTATGGGGCCACTATTTGGAACACCTTATGCTGGAATTGGTCATGACTATCATTCGTGTAAAGATTTGTGTAGATATTTCATGCAAAATAGCATTACTCATAAACTAGTGAGATTTAATCACAAAACATTTCTTAAGATATGACATTTCTTTCTTTTCTCTTTTCTTAATTTTCTTTTCTTCTATTTCATGACATAAACCATGCATATAAAATAAATTCCCATGAAACAATCCTTAGAATTAAGGTATTCATTCTTAAACTCAAATCATTCTAGTTTCATTACATATCATAATTAGTAAAATTTAGCTATCACATAAATGATATAATTATTGGACATTACATAAGATACTTAAAGACATTGTAGAGATAACTAATAATATACAATACATAATATCATTTCTCGTAATGACATTTATATGTAAATAATTTAGGCAACTACGAGAAATAAGTATAGTGCATTTACATATGGTGTTTATACATAATAACTCATTGAACTACCCTCACATCATATGGTGTTTATACATAATAACTCATTTTATGTCATTTCATTTCATTCATAAAATGCATATGACTTTATATTAACATAATTTGGCCTACTATGGCCTATATAAAAAATATGATTCATAAATCTAATGACATCAAAAACTACAGTAAAACTCCTTACCTAATATCATTAATCCTTAATTGCATCTTTGCATTTATTCTTAATCTTTGGCATTATTCACACTTAAACATAAAAATGATTTATATTAATATAATAAGATACTAAAATATGGAGAATTGTATAAACTCATTCATAGAACATATTCTACATATAAAATAAACTATTATTAGCCAAACAAGGCTCATAAAGGCACTAATTCTAAACTTGTCCTAAACTTGTAATTTAGTCCATAAACTACATTCACATATATAACTTGTATCATTCGAGTTCATATTCCATATAGGATCTCATAATTTATCATATAACATTCATGTACATATATAATTATCATTAATTTCATATTAAACATATTAATCTTTTGAGTCCTTAAACTTTTAAAACTTGTCAATTTAGTCCATTTACTACATATACATTCATAATTGACATCATTAGTTCCTATTTCATCATAATAAGTTAAATTATGTTCTTAACCATTAATAATAATTGCCTTAAAATCCTTGATTTCATAAATATTCTCAAACTTTTTTATTCTTATAATTTAGTCCAAAAATATAATTAAGCTCAAATTACATGCAATTAGCTCGAATTTGTCTATCAATAATTCACTTCAAATTATTTTATATCTATATAATCTATTCTCTAGCAAGAAATATTGCATAAATCTCAATTTTATATTTTAGGATCTAATTTATAATTATCAAAAAAATCAATTAAAATTGATAAAATTTTACTAAGACCTACAAAATTCATGAAACTTGAACCATTGCAACCATATGAATTTCCACTTAAGCTTATCAAGTCACTGCCAGACCATCACCCAAGTTGCTTGTTGGATTAGGATGGTTAATCCTAAGTCTTGGACCTCTTTTGATCTTAATAAAGGAGATTGATCATATCTAATGTTTCAATTAAGTGCTGCCTTGCAAAAATTAAGTTAGATTTCCATTGAAAGTTGGAAGAATTGCATAATCTTCAAGAAGGCAAAGTTCATCCAAATTTATGATCAATGGTTTGTAATTCGTGACCGTGACCTAGTTCAAGGAAAGGGTAAAACTCGGCCAAAAGGATTCGCGGGCATCTTCGCTGCCGCAACTCATCCAAAGATGGGAGTGCCAAAGTCACAGATGAATTTGCGGTATGTGTCACGCTTCAATTCTCGACCGCGACTTTCAAAAAGATTAAAAAGGGAAGTCAGTCCACTATCACAGCATGCCAAGTGTCCCAAATATCCGTTGGAGAACAAAATTCATGAGAGCAACATTCTGGATAGCGACTGTGATTTAAAAAGAAGAAGAATGTCTTTCAAACAAAAGGATTCACATCCTTAGTTGCCCATGTACAAAGAAGAATCGCGATCATAACTTTTGTAGGCAATTAGAACACAATGACTATATTTTCCTGATGGACCAATAAGAAGTTGCCACGTGGACTAGCCGTTAGACATAAACGAGTTTTTTCGCCGCAATTTTTGCCTTCAGTATGGAAATTTGGATTTCGCGATCACTATTGACTAGTAGCGACCACAACTCTAGCCTGACATGCAATTAATATAGAATCTGCCTAGCATGTCTTGAAGATTTGTTGAGCTTTAAAGTCTAACATCTCTTTGGTTGGTATGGGGTATAAATACTCCACCAAACAGTGAGAAACAAGAAAAAGATAGAGAATTCATTACTTGTGTTAAAGCTCTCAATCTTTTACTACTCATTTTCCTCTCTTCTTTATGAGATTGTAAGTGTTGGGTGTGAGCATTAAACACCAAGTGTAAAGGTTGTAGTGTAATCCTATGAACACACTCAAGAGAGGTTGTTGTGTGAGCCTTAAAAACACATAGTGTAAAGGTTATTGTATAAGCCTTCAAAACATAAAGTGTAAAGGTTGTTATGTGAGCTTTGAAAACACAAAGTGTAACAGTTAGGTGTGAGCTTAGAAACACCATTTGAAGTTAGTAAAATACCGAATTGCAAAGAATTGAGGAGTGGACATAGGGTTGATTATACCTGAATCACTATAAATCTCCTGCCTCATTTTCCACTCCTTCTTTACTCTCATCTAAATTTTTTTTATACACCAATTCAAACCCCTCCTCCCCCCTCCCCCCTCTTCTTGGTGCCTAGGGCCAATAAGTGGTATCAGAGCTAAGTCTCACATTCTAGCCTTAATTGGGTGAGCAAAGTTCATGGCACAAGAGAGAATCCACTCACACCTTAAACCCCATTTTGATGAATTTGATTATACTCATTGAAAGTATAGAATGGAAATTTACCTTGATACATATGTGGTGGACCTTTGGGATGTGGTTGTCAAAGAATGGAAGCCACCTACTAAAGTAGTGGATGAATTGAAGAACTTATCCTAAGGGAAGAATGGGTTGAAGCTCACAGGTGATCAAATGGCAAAAACAAAAGGGCAATGGTCATTCTTCTAAGCTCTCTCTCAATGGAAGAGATTGAAAGAGTGCAACATTGCCAAACAACACATGCCATTTGGAAGACCCTTGAAAACTACTATGAAGGCACAACTCTGGTTAAATCAAGCTGTTTGGAGATGTACGTGATGGAATGAGAGCTATTCATGATGAATGACCATGAAAGCATCACTGAAATGATGAATAGGCTCTTATCCATCGTCACCAACATAAAGAAATTTGGAAGGACTCTCATCAACTATAAGGTAAACACAAAAATCCTCAAAACTCTTCATTTAGATAAGTTTGGTGCTAGAGTGTACAACATCTAAGAGTCCAATCTAGAGATTAGGAAGGTTCCAACAGATGTGCTAATAGGCAAACTCTTAACTCATGAGTTAGCCTTACAAAAAATGAGTAACTGAAGAAACTAAGAGGCCAAGAAGATAAACCAGAAAAAGAAAGAAGAACCATGGCTCTTAAATCCTCAACAAAAGAGAAGGATGTAGAAATTACCTCAAGTGATGAGAAAAGTGACAAAGAAGAAGATGAGCTAGCAATGCTCTCAAGAAGGACAAATGAGTTGATTAAAAGAAGAAAACAAAGAAAAAGCTTCAAGAAGACAACTCTTAGTCTAAGAGAGATATCCAATGATGTCACTTGTTATGAATGTGGCAAGCAAGGCCACATCAAGTACGATTGTCCCAAATTAAAGAAGAAGAAGAAGAGATGGGACAAGGAAAAGAAGAAGAGCTTTTCAGCCACTTGGGATGACAGCTCAAGTGAAGATGAGGAAGAAAGAGAGTTGTTAACATTTGTTTCATGACACAAGAAGATTCTACAAATGAGGTAAGTACTTCTTCCCATTCTCATTCTAATTTTAAATTTGATGAGATAAATGAAGAGCTTGTAGAGGCTCTAACTATGAGATGTGACAAATACAAGTCACAAATGAAGTCTTACAAAAGAAAATGTCAAAAATTAGAGGATGATTATAAATCCCTCAATGACATTGTAAGCGAATTGAGAGCATTTAATGATGAGCTCAAAAAATCTGTAAAAATTCTTTTTGCATCATCTCCTTCATTGGCTTCATTAAGAAAAGAGAATGACTCTATAAAGGGAGAAGTCATTGAGCTTAGAAGCTCAATCTCTAAAAGGAAAGGAAGCCTTGGATACATTAATTATGTCATAAAGACCACCACTGATTAGACATGGTCTAGGCTTCAATGGAGCCTCCTCATCATCTCAAACCACATTTGTTAGATCTTTAGAACCTCAAACCTCAAGGGTTGAGGTAATTGGGAAGAAAAGTGCTCCTAGCACTAAGCCTTCTAAGCCTAAGGGCAAAGGAAAGACTCCCCCAAGCTGAAGAGCCAAGACTCAAAGAGCTAACCATGCATACATGTACAAAAAGCATGCTCACTCTGATAAACAATTCCCTACTCCTACTCATCATACATGTTCATGCATTCATTCACATAATCAAGGTATGAGAAGGCCTCCTACTCATACTAACATGTGAATAAGAGAAAGACTCATAAGTCTAAACTCTAATGCCATTATTACATGAAATATAGGCATGTTAACATTCATTGTTTTATTAGAAAGGCTCACTCAAATTAGAGGATCCTTCAACTCCTAACCCCCTAGGACTCAAGTATGCTTGGGTACTTAAGAAAAGGTAACTCACTTTTATTATGTAGGGGAGTGTGGCAGCCACCAAATCAAGCAATTGGCATGTGGATAGTAGATGTTCCAAGCATATGACTGGAAATAGAAAGCTATTCACAACATTAAAGGAAAAAGAAGGTAGAGATGTCACATTTGGTAACAATGCCAAGGGTAATGTAATTGGCATTAGAACCATAGGTAAGAATGGTTGTTCATTAATTGATAATGTTTTATTAGTTAGTGGCTTACAACATAATTTGTTAAGTGTAAGTCAATTGTGTGACAAAGGTAACAAAGTCACCTTTGATCCTAGGGAATGTCGAGTCACCACTTTAGTGGATGATGCAGTTATTTTCAAGGGTGAAAGGAAAGGCAATACTTACTCAATTGACTTAGACAATTTTGCTAACCAATCTTTTAAGTGTCTTATGTCTTTAAGCAATGAAGCTTGGTTATGGCATAAAAGGCTTAGGCCTGCAAGCATGGATCTTTTTCAAAGCCTATCTAAAGGAAAGTTGGTAGAAGGCCTTTCCAGCTGAATTTCACTAAAGACAAGACATGTGGTCCTTGCCAAATGGGGAAGCAACATCAAGCCTCCCACAAAGCAAAAAATGTTGTAAGTTCTACTAAACCTCTTTAACTAGTTCATATAGACTTGATAGGGCCTATTATGAGTGCTAGCTTAGGTGGAAAGCATTTTGCACTAGTCCTAGTTGATGACTACTCTAGGTTTACTTAGGTATCCTTTTTAGCTCATAAAAGTGATACTTTTGAAGCTTTCAAGAGTTTTGCAAAAAGAGTTCAAAATGAAAAATGTTACTTCATTTCTTCTATTAGAAGTGACCATGGAAAGGAATTTCAAAATGAGTATTTTGAAGCTTATTGTTTGGAGAATAGAGTTTTTCATAATTTTTCAACTCCTAGGACACCATAACAAAATGGTGTTATAGAGAGAAAAAATAGAACACTAGTAGAAATGGTTAGAACCATGCTCAATGAGTATTATTTACTGAATTACTTTTAGGCCGAAGCCATTAATACTTCGTGTTACATTGCAAATAGAGTTTTCAAAAGACCCATTCTCAATAAAACTTCTTATGAGCTAGGGAATGATAGAAAACCCAAGATTTCATACCTAAGAGTATTTGGATGTAAGTGCTATATTTTAAATACCAAGGATAATCTTGAGAAATTTGACTTCAAGACAAATGAAGGATTTTTCTTAGGCTATTCCACCTCTAGCAAGGCATATAGAGTCTTTAACAAAAGTTCAATGGTAGTTGAGGAATCTATGAACGTTGTCTTTGATGAATCTAGTAAACTTGATCTTGGGAAAGGTGTTTATGTTGATGATCTTATAGGTGATTTTGAAAAGCTAGAATTGGAAGACACCACAAGAAGAGAAGACAGAAGCAAGGAAGGAGGTGAATCATCAAAGGAAGATGAAGAGCCACAACATCAATAAAGAGATGAGCCAAGCCAAGATCTACCCAAAGATTAGAGGTTTTCCAAGTATCACCCCAAGGACTTGATCATTGGTGATACCTCCAAGGGTGTAAGTACTAGATCTCAACTTAATTCTTTAGATAATAATCTTGCCTTTGTTTCTCAACTTGAGCCAAAATCAATTAATGAGGCTCTTGATGATGAGAGTTGGGTGTTTGCTACGCAAGAGGAACTCAACCAATTTGAGAGAAACAAGGTATGGGAACTTGTCCCTAGGCCTAAAGAACACTCCATTGTAGGTTGTAAATAAGTGTTTAGGAACAAGTTAGATGAGCATGGTCTTATCACTAGAAATAAAGCTAAATTGGTTGCTAAGGGATACAACCAAGAGGAAGGCATAGATTATGATGAGACCTTTGCCCCCATTGCAAGATTAGAGGCCATTAAGATTCTCTTAGCTTATGCATGCCACATGAATTTTAAGTTTTTTCAAATGGATGTTAAAAGTGCATTTTTAAATGGAATCATTGAGGAGGAAGTTTATGTTGAACAACCTCCTGGTTTTGAGTCACATTGTTTTCCAAACCATGTTTTTAAATTGAACAAAGCCTTATATGGATTGAAACAAGCTCCAATAGCTTGGTATGAAAGGCTTAGTTCATTTCTTTTGAAAAATGATTTTGAAAAAGAAAAAGTAGATACCACACTATTTATTAAAAAAGATAAACATGATACATTAATTGTTCAAATCTATGTTGATGATATCATTTTTGGTGTTACTAATGAGTTTCTTTGTGAGGATTTTGCTAAGTGTATGACTAGGGAATTCAAAATGAGCATGATGGGAGAGCTCAAATTCTTTCTCATTCTACAAATCAAGCAAATCAAAAAAGGGATCTCATCAACCAAGCCAAGTAAACGAAGGAAATACTCAAGAAGTTTGGCATGGATGGTTGTAAAGTAGCTAAGACCCCCATGAGTGGTACCATCAAACTAGACAAAGATGAATTGGGTAAGATGATAGATGAAAAGAGATATCGAGGTATGATCGGATCTCTACTTTATCTTACTGCTTCTAGGCCAGATATCATGTTTAGTGTTTGTATGTGTACTAGGTTCCAATCCTCTCCTAGAGAGTTGTACTTAAATGTTGTTAAGAGAATTTTTAAGTATTTGTGTGACGTAATTCACTTAGGGTTATGGTATCCTAGGGATTCATCTTTTAGTCTCATAGGATATTCAGATGCAGATTATGCGGGTAGCTTATTAGATAGAAAAAGCACTTTCGAGACTTGCCAATTTATAGAAGAATGCTTAGTATCTTGGTTTAGCAAAAAGCAAGTATCAGTTGTCTTATCCACTGCAGAAGTTGAGTATGTTGTTGCGGATTGTTGTTGCACCCAAGTTCTTTGGATGAAACAACACTTGAAGGATTTTGGCAAAGTGATTGATCACATTCCTATTAAATGTGATAACACTAGTGCTATTAATCTTTCTAAGAATCTCATCCAACACTCTAAGAGAAAACACATAGATATTAGACATCATTTTCTTAGAGATCATGTGTAACAGAGTGATGTTGTGTTAAAGTTTATTGACACAAATCATTAACTTGTAGATATTTTCACTAAACCTCTAAATGAAGAAAGAATGAACTTCATCAAGAGAGAATTGGGATACTTGATGGAAGCTTTCTAAAGTGAAAATTTAATTTTATGTATGATTGTTATGTGTGTTGTTTGTTAATTATATGACTTATGTTTTCTGTATGGCATTTTCCATGTGGATCACAATTTTGATTCTTTCAAAACTTAGTTTTTTCATTTTTATCCTTGTTGATTCATAATTTATGGTTGTTATTTTGTCTTCACGGTTGCAAATTACAAGTCCTAGTCACCCGGCTGTCAAACATCAAATTGTGGTTGTGAGAATCAAGCTCCACCGTGAATTTTTGGTCAAGAATTCAAATTTTTTATCGTTGAAGCATGTATTTCCGAGGAAAATTTGTCTGTTACTCATATTTTTCAGAATTCGCGGTAGCGACCCATGGATTCGCAAATGCGAATTAAGGTAACCGCCTAAAAATTTATGTGATTTAACTGCCAGTCATTTCTATCTCTTCATTAATTATTTTTTTGCCATTTCTAGCCATTTACAGAGAATTTAGATGGCTATAAATACCCCTTTCAATAGTATCATTCTCACTTCACTTCCAACATCATTTTCTCTCTCTCAAATCTCTCTAAAATCTTCAAATCCTTTTCATCCTTTGAAATGGCTCCATAGAAGATTTCCAGAGCAGACAAGGGTAAGGCATTGGCTCAGCCATCTGTACCACCTCCATTCCACCTTATGAAAGGCATTACCAAGGAGGAGAAAGAAAGGAATAAGACCAATTCTTCCAAAATCATCCTCCCCAACAAGATACCATTTACCTTTCTACTGGAAACCTTGGGTATCAATGCAAAGATTTATGCTTTCCTCTCCAATTTAGACTGGAATGAGTTCATCTTTCGGGATGAACCCAGTTATGAAGAAATTGTGCAAAAATTTATGTGCACAGTCTAATTGAGTCGTAAAGCCAATTCAAGAGCAGGGCAATACGAGTTAGTGTTCTAGGCTTTTGGTGACCCTTTCTATATTACTTTTGACCAACTTTCTTCTCTCTTCAATCTTCAAGTCGGAGAAAACATCCCTTTCATAATCTCTGCACTTGATATTATTTATTCCAAATTTTGGTCAAAAATTTTGATTGAAACCAGACACGACCCAAGATCCTCCCTAGCCAAACACATTAAGACCCTACCCCTTTGGATACTCCATCGTATCATCACTTTTTCGGTAAATGCTATAAGTGATGGTAACGAGAAAGTATCAATGAAAGACTTGGCATTTCTTTTCTGCCTTGTCAAAAATAAACCAATTCAAACTGATCGGTATCTTATGGATCAATTGATCCACATAAGTATCAAACCCATGAGCCAATTCCTGCTTCCCTCACATATTACAACCATTTACCACTTTGTAGGAGCACTTGATGAGGAAAATGAGAAATTCATTACCAAAAAACTTCTCCCTTCACAAAACTTCCTTGATCTCACTTACCTTATCAATGCTAAGGCTATTCATCCAGACACCTATACCTATACCCTAGGTGCCATTAGAGCAAAGAAAATGGAGTCTTCATAAGTTTCCAAAAGGAAAAGACTAGCTATTGAAGAAGGAGCTCCATCAATCCCTCCTCAGTCAAAGCCTAAGGCTAAACTCTCCCTTGCAACTATCAATAACAAGCTTGACAAGTTGATGAGGATGATGAAAAAGAGATTTTTGTTCCTATCTCATCTTCATAGTGATATGGTTGATTTGCAAGAGAAGTTGGGAGCCTTGCCATCTTTCGGACTTCATCGAGTTTGATGATACTCATGAAGAAGAAGGCAATGATGAAGTGGAGGATGGAGATGAGGCTAAAGGTAAAGTTCAGGGTAAAGATGAAGACTTTTTGGAGATGATTCCCCTACTTTCTAGTCTAGGATCTTTTTTGTATTTTTCTTTTTTTTAAAAAAAAAATGAGATCCCACACAACTTATTTCCAAGTTTATATATATAAAATGTTGTTTCTTTGCTGAAATTTTGTGTTATATGGTTGCTTTACTTATTATATACATTTGTTTATGCATTTCCTCCTTGTGTTTACTTAACTACTTATGCATGAATTCTCTTCCCTCATGAACCTTCTTTTTGATCTTGTCAAAGGGGGAGAGATAGAAAGAATCTAAGACTAAGGGGGAGAGAAAATAACTTGAAAATAATAGCATAAGTTGAGGGGGAGCATCATGAGCATCATTCTATCATACTTAGAATTTTAGAAATTTCACTTTGAATGATTGAATGCCATACTTAAGAAATTTTACCTTAAGTATTCATTGAATCATATTACACTCCAACTTCACAATTCTGCATTATTTTCCCTTAGGATCAATCTAGGTTGTCAAAATCAAAAAGGGGGAGATTGTTGGACTAGGATGGTTAATCCTAAGTCTTAGACCTTTTTGATCTTGACAAAGAAGATTGATTGTAACATCCTCAGACACGTTCGTTGGCATTATCACATGAACATATGCATTAGATAAATAATCATTTAGAAGCACCGTTGCATTTGGGGACACTTGAACATTTAGAAGCATCGTTGTAGTTGGGGACATTTGAACATATATGTAGTGTTTGTATAGTTGCATGGCAAATTGTTTTATGTATTATTTATGTTATAGTATCATAAATAATGGTGTCTTAGAGCTTAATTAAAAGTATAAGGAGTATCTAGGAATTAGGAGATGGATGGAAGTGTTTAATGAGTGAAGAAGAGGGACTAAAAGCAAAACTTTTAACTTTCAACCAATAGGAAACCAGCCCCAATCTTTTGACTTATTTAAGATAAAAATACAGACCATTAGGGTCAGATTTTGAGGAAAAAACGTGGGTTATACCAG
>CATIWR010006213.1:0-52717 GCA_949677035.1 Omphalea diandra | reverse complement strand
AAATCCCACATGAACATGTGCATTGGAAAAATAATCATTTAAACATGTGAATTGTAGAAGCATGACAATGACACTTGCACCGTTCAATTTGGGGCACTTGAACATATATGTAGTTTTGTATAATTGCATGACAAATTATTTTATATTGTGTGCTTGTTATAGCATCATAGATAATGGTGTTATATAGCTTGTTTTAAAGTATAAGGAGCATCTAGGAATTAGTAGATGGATAGAAGTGCTTAAGAAGTGAAGAAGAGGGACTAAAAGAGGAAAGTGAACTTCCAACCAATAGGAATGCAACACCATGATTTTGTCCTATTGCAATAGGCTTACAAGTGGAATTTTTCACCCATTAGGATCAGAATTAAGGGGTTAGATGTGAGTTATAGTAGAAAAGAGAGAAAGAGAGCTAAGGAAGAAAGAAAGAAAGGAAGAAGAAGAATACGAAGAATAAGAATGAGAGGAAGAAGTGTGGGCCACCTAGGAAAGAGTCATAAGATTTTCTAATTTTGGGACAATAGGTAAGTTAATTTATCTTCTTCTCAACTGAAATTAACCTCTCATGACATGTTAATCATGCATGGTTAGTGAGAATTATGGAATAATTGAGGTAGAGCTCTTGAATGGAAATTGAAATCCAAGAGAACAAGAGCTATTTGTGTTGGATTTTGCTATTAGAGCAGGATTTTGTACCCATGATTTCATAACCATAGAGGAGGAATTAGAGAAAGTGAAAAATATTAAAGTTATAGCTTGATCCCTCATACAAATTCATATAAAACAGTTTTGCTTGATTTGGTGTGTGTGAGGAGTTATGGCTCCTTCATTAGGGCTGGTTCACAATCAACTGAGATGACCTCAGTCTTTCTATTGTATTATATTTTGATGGCCTTATGTTCTGATTTTGACAAAGTGTAAAACATGAAATATCCCATATAAATACCTGTAAAGCAGTTTTGATTGATTTGTTATGTGGAAAGAGATATGGCTTATTGATTGGGACTGACCCTTTACCTAGTTGAAACCTCACCTTTCTTTTAATTATGTTTTCCAAGAATTTGATGGCCACAGATTCAAAATTTAATGATAGTCTAAAATTGAAAGTTGTATATTTATGTCTGATATACATACCTGTGAAATATTTTTGTCAAATCCAGAATGGTTATTGATATATTGTCCATTTTTCGTGACTGTTTGTCAACATGTTACAAATTTGCTCACCCTAAGATTGGTCCTTTGTTTTGGTGACCTTATAGATTGAATTAGACAATGGATAAAACATGAAAAATGTTAATTCATATGTTTTGTAACTGATGGTAGATTATTATTGCAATGGGATTTGTACAATTTGAGATACACCCAGGAATATAAGACCTATTCAGATTGAGATGACATTGTAATGGGGAAAATTTTAAAAATTCACCACATTTTCTGTGTGTCTAATATTGGAATGAGATTCAAATATGTTGTCTCATTATGTGTCTAGTTTGTTTGAAAAAAAGAATTAAGTCATTTGGATAATTATATATAGAGTTATTGCTATGAGAGTGTAGCAAGCTCAGGCTGCCATCTAAGGAAAACATGCATAAACACTAGGTCCACTTGCATGAATCATGCCATAGTTGCATATCAAGCATTCATAATCATTTTGAAATACTTATAACCATGTATGTATCAAATGTTAGGATCTTAAAACTTTGAGGAAGCCCTAGAGAGAGAACCAAACCTACCATAAATGTTGGTCACATCAAAAGGTAAGTAAAAACTATAATTAGATTCAATGTGTGTGTGCGGTAATTTTATGATATGACTATGTTCTATTACATGTATATATGATTGAATTGTTACATTTTACATGTGAATACAAGTTAAGTAAGAATCATATGCTCTTAATGATTACTTGGTATACCATTTGTGAATAAGTACTTGCATATGGAACTAAAAGGATGTTGTGATCGGCTTGTCAAACACTTGCAAATCACATGGAAGATGGACCAATAGGTCCCATTGGCACATGTTATTGATAAAATGAATCATTTGTTATATGTTGGCTAGCAAAATCAAATGTCACTTGAATCACATGAATTCCTGAGAGTAGTATTTTGCCTTGCATGGTCACGTCAAAAATTAATCTATTGCAGTTGCACTTGCATAGTAAAATGTTATACTTGTAATGTATCCTGATGATATTTGATTGTTGGCTGTTATATAATAATTTTATTATTGTTTTTATTCACTGAGTCACGACTCACCAAATCACAATTATATTTTTCAGATACCTAAGAATAAGGATTGGACATTTTGGTGCTTAAGATTTTGCATCAAGACATATGGACCACGTCATCAGCTGAATTTCACCTCTCTCTCTCTCTCTCTCCTTGTGTAATGTACATACATTTAGATAGGAACTAGTTATGGCCTCTAGTCTTGAAATTAGTTAACATATATGTACATTAAATACATGTTTGATTATGTATGTATGATGAATAAAACCTTTATGCATATGTATTTTTAGACATAGATGCTATGAGTTTTGTAAATGGAAATGGTCGTTACAAACAATTTGTTGAGCTCCATACCTTTTCTTATAAAGAGTTAACTCTAGAGTTCCTTTCTAGTTTTTATGTTGAATTTAGAAGAACAAAGGGCTTCATTCTTTTTGTACCATTACTTTGTAATTACTCAATAGGCCCTCTCTTAGATAAAGTTGCTAAAGCCTTTCTACTTTATAATAGTGGGTTTATTGATTTTTAAAAGAATTTTGACAATCAAGAAGTGTGGGTTGCCTTAAGTGGTACATCCCTCAATGAGGCATGGGCGAGTAAAGTGTTAGAAATTAAGGAACCTTCTTTGAAATATATGCATTACTTGTTTTCATCATTGGTCATAGGTAGAGGAGAAAGCAATAAGGTAGTAAATCAAATTGAATTGATGTTCTTATGGTGTACGAAGTTTAATCACTCTATAAACACGGCATGGTAGATCATTCATCATATGGAGAGGGTTGCTAAGAGAGATACTGAGGTTATTCATATTGGTGGGTTTGTGACCATCCTTGCCTATTATGTATGAGCATATGACCTTACCTCTAATTCTTATCTCACCAAAGCTAAGAGTGACTATTGCTTATCCTATGAGAGTATGATATGGATAGGGATTGTCAAGAAGGTAGGTAATCAATATCTGATAGTTAGGGAGGCTCACGTAGAAAGGAGTGATGAAGAGGGTTTACCATCCCAAGATGTACCTATGGGATAGCCATCCACTACTATTTCACCTCTATCTTCTATGGGACAATTAGAGGAGATTTTTGTAAGGATGGAGTTAAGGTTGGAACACATGGACTATCGTCAAGCTACTTTTAAACGGGACATCTTTCATTGACTTGTGAATTTGGATTGAACAATAAAGGATGTTGATGGGTGCCTCTAAGCCTACTTTGATCATGTTGGGTTGCATCCACGTCCATACTAGTTAGATTGATCATTCTATCTTATCTGTTATTATGTTTCTTCGATGCTTATGATGTACTGTCTTTTAGTCTATTCATTTATGGATTTGTTTGTGTTTAAATAATTTCTTTTTTTTTTTTTATGTTTGGCACTTATTGTGAAGACCTTTATGCTCTATTTTTGTATGCTTTGATTGCCTTAAAGTCATTTTATGCTTGTACGTAGCCTTTGAACTCATGCAATTATAGTTAAGTGACCTTTTTATTTTCTTATGTTTCTCATGGCTCATTATTGTGTAGTTCCTTGCGCCTTGTTTACATATGACAAAATTTTACGACATTCTCCTTTAGAATATTGAAAGGGAAGTCTCCTTCCTTTGCTAATTGTTTTTATTTTTAGATCATTAGGGACAATGATGTTTAGGTTTAGGGTAGATTTCTTTTGAATTCTTTTGCCTTTAATTATTCATTGCACCTATGCCTACATAATATTTTTTACTTTATGTTGTAAGTAATTTCTTTTTATAACTTAATGTGATTTTAGAAATTAGTATGGTTAGTTTTGGTTAGGGTTTTAAGGTGAAATATCTTTAAAGAAATTTTATAATCATTATTGGAATTGGTTAGGTTTATTTCCTTTATGATAATATCTTGAGCCTAACAATCATATTTTGATTCAAAAATTTGTAAAACATGATAAAACAAATTATATACACTTGGCTAAATAGGAATTTTTTCTATAAGAGTTTCCAATCAATCCATATTGGGCTAGAGGAACCTCTACATATGCCATAACTTGCCAAATCAACATTTGAGGTGAAATCCTAGGACTTTTCATTTTGAGGAAGTGATTAAGGTTGTCTTTAGTTGCCCTAATATTCCCTATCCATACCTTGATTTACATTGACCCTTGTCACCCATTTGAGCCTTATAAAAATACTCCTTTAAGAGTATTGATAGCCTTTTCTTCCTTTAACCCATAACCACCATTATAACCATATAACCTAAATGATCCTTACCTTCCTTATCAAGAGAATAGACTTAGGATATGTTTATATAATGATGTGTTATGTGTTGGGACATTCATATGCATATTTAAAGAATTTGCAAAAAAAAAAGGCTCATTTATTAATACACTTTTCACCCTAGAGATCAATATAAGTTTGGGGTTGGCATATTGATATTTTTGAAATGTTGCTCTTATACATGCATCATTAAAAAAAAAACAAACAAAGAAGTGAACATGAATGAATGAAAGTGAAATGAAAGTGAAATGATATTGAATGAAAAGCAAGTGCAAAATAGTAAGAGAAAACAAGATGTGATCAAGCCATAAAAAAGCAATAAAGGGAAAGCAAATGGGTGTTATAGATGCATTGTAAAGATTGAGTATGGGCAATCACATGAAGTGTTTCATCATACTTCATATCATTAACATAACCAATATCTTAAATTTTCTCTTCTTCTTTTTCGACTTAACCACTTATTTATAGCCTTAAACTAAGCCTTACATTACAAGTTATTAAAAGACCTTATGATGAGTACCTTTTTAGTTTTTGCTCAAACAAATGGAATCTTACTTGTGACTTCATCCTTTTATCGATCAATAAGAGATCAAAAGGATAGGGGTCTTTACATTTATAATAACCCTAATATGTGGCACACACTTAGATTAATGAGGGTTCCTTTTAAGTCTTACAATATTTCAAAGTCATTAGTCCAAATAAAGTTTATAGGGAGACCAAATATGGGATAATATATTGGAACAATCCTTAAGAAATATGGAGTCACCACCCAACTTTGGTTGGGACAAGAATCTAGGGAAGGCAAAATTTAAACCTAATCTAATTCAATTAGAAGGCCTATTTAATATTTGTCGCATGAAAGATCAGGTTTAAAAATTAGGTACGACCTAGGGAAGAGGTTAGGCATTGCTAAACCACTAGAATATTGAGATTCGACCTTTAGATATCTTTGGTTCACTTTAATGTTTTAACTGAGTTATTGATTAGTTCAATAAACAATTTAAGCATACATGTAGCATAATCAAACCAATCAAACCATTCTATCAATCCATAGGGGAAGTGGTCATGCATCATGGTATATGGTTCATCATGCCTATCCATACATTTATACATCAACTAAAGCATAATCATCTAAAAAGGAAGGGGGTCATGCATTATGGCATAAGGGTTTCAACATGCATTATCATCCATACATTCAATCATAAACATCCATCCATTCAAGCATAATCATCCATAATCATATAGGATGAGAACTGAGACTAAGTTCATGGCCAAATTGAAGTAATAACACCTACCCTAAAGGAAGAAAAATAAGTTAGTAATCTATAAAATAAAGCAAATAAAAGTGATCAAAGGCAAATAAAGGCCCGAGTAGCCATCTTATCATAACTCCAAATCTAAGATACCTAAACATGCATCTAATGTCCATGGGAGTACATCCCAACATTATAAATTAGGATACAAAACAAGCTTAAAATGTATGAATCATGAACAAAAAATAAAGAGATGAACACACATTGCAAGGAATTTGGGTGGTATTGAATGGCCAAAGGCAAAAATTCACTCAAATGAGATCCCAGGGTTTATGAACCCTTCCTCATATTTCTCACCAAGGGCTAGGCATCCGCTAGCACTATATACCTAAAAAAGGATTATAATGTAAGTTAACAAATGAGAAGTTATAAAGCCAAAACACCGATTAATAGTATTTTGAGATACATAACCCAAAAAAAATGTAGACAAGTATATGAAAATCTCTCAATGTCTTAAGAGTGGTTAACTCCTCACTTGATCACAATCAAAAGATAAAATAGAACCTTAAGCATCACACTAAATCACAAACAAAGAGACATGAAGTAATATATGAAAAGAAGTTATAAAATGACTTTAAAACCATAATAAGGTCCCATTTTCAAATGAATGTTAATCCTGAGATGTTATTCCTTATCCCATTTTGTTATTGGGACATTGAAACACCTTAAAAAGGTTTTGGAAAAAAGTAAATTTGAATGGAGAAAATAAAAAAAAATCTTGTCAAAATTGTCTACCAATCAAACTAAGTTGTACGACCCAATACTAGGGCTATACAACCTGTAATCAAGATTGTACAACCCTTGTTCTTTGGGATTTAGAAATAGGGGAAGAAAAAGAAGGGGAAGAAGATAGAGGAAAATGAAAGGGTTCCTGGGTGCCTTTGTGTATTTTTGTGCCCTTAGAGGCTCATAAGTTCAATACTTTCCTCCAAAACGCTTAGGAAATGCATTAAAGATGAAAAGATTAGGTCTAGTTCTACCTTAGAGTAAGTTAGGGTGAGTTAGGACTTAGGGTTTCTGTGTTTGAGGAATGTTTAAAAGTGGATTTTGGTACAATAACCTTAGGGTTGTCCAAGCCTCTCCACTCTTCAAATGGGAGGAGTATTTATATTTGTTGCATGAGTGCACTAGAGCGTAAAATGTTTCTAGTTACACTATGGATGTAACCAATCACATAGAGGGAGAAGAACCCCCTAGAATTAGGATTTGCAAATGGGTTATATATCCATTTCTTAGGGCTTTATAACCCCGAGGTTAAAAGGGTGACTAGTTCTAGAATGTTTTATAGACTAAGGTTTCAAGATGGACTGTACAACCCTAAACTAGTCTGTACAGCCCAACTTGGTGGGTTGTACAACCCTTACTTTATAAGTTGTACATCTCACAAACCATGGCAAGCATTTTTAGGCTTATCTCAAGTTTAGCCTTGAGCATGGTTTTAGGATTAATCTTGGCCTTAGTTGCAAGCTTCTCTAAGATTTCCTATGGCCTTCTTTTTTTTTCTTTAATAATTCTCTTTGTATTATGGGGAATAGATTCAGTGACTTCAATCATTGGCCTTTGCATCCAAAGTTTTAAAATCTGATGCTTACAGTTTGGCTCTTGCTTCTATAGGGCTTATAAAACAATATTTGATAAATGACTATTTGAACAAGTCTCAATAAAGCAAAGTAAAAAATGTAAACATTAGCAAGGATACCTAAGGATACAAGTGTTTAGCAGCTCCTCAAGCGAGTACTAAAGTGGTTATAGTAGCTCTGTAGCAAATACCATGTGTTTGATAATTCTTCAACATCCTTTTAGTAGTTATTGAAGTAATTCTGTCAATTCTCCAATAGCTTTCTACCAGAACTACTTCAGTACTTGCTAGAAAAACTGTTGAAGAATTGACAAGGTGGTTTTCAATTCTTTAGTAACTTTCTATTTCAAAGTTCTAGTAACTCTCTAGCAGGTACTAAGTAGTTTTTAATTCTTCAGTAGCTTTTTAGTAAGTATTGAAGTAGTTCTGGTAGCTTTTTAACAGGTACCAAGTGGTTGGTATTGGATAACTGGCCTCTTATAATCACTCTTACTCTTACATTTCTCCATAGGTGGCTCAGTCCTTTTGATTAATGATTTTGTCTTAAGGATGCCTTTTGGGTAGTTCATGTGTCATTCAAGCCCCTCTACCACTTGTAAAGCTATGTCCATGTCCTTGTAGCCCTTTTTGTTATCTTAGGAGTCTTCTTTTTTAGGGTAATGGGTATGGGTCCAAATGCTATAGGAAATGCCTTATTGGGTTTGATCACCTCTAGGAGAAAGTAATTTCTTTTTAAAATATTGTTAAAGCTTTGAAAAGGGCAAGTTTGTCATTATAGGATATTATAGCAAATGTGGTGCTATTTGGGTTCTTTGGGAATATATGGGTATTTTCATAAATTTAGTTATCTGCCTCTTTAGGATGTTGGAGGTGTATTGGTAAATTGAGGTGCAATTGGGCTTGAAGAGAGGTTAGGGATATTTTGGTAAATTTGGTGTTGTAGA
This sequence comes from Omphalea diandra, assembly GCA_949677035.1. Taxonomy (NCBI): domain Eukaryota; kingdom Viridiplantae; phylum Streptophyta; class Magnoliopsida; order Malpighiales; family Euphorbiaceae; genus Omphalea; species Omphalea diandra. Next base: position 44,405 of record CATIWR010006213.1, on the reverse strand, counting down.
GCTGTTTAGGAAGCTAGAGGCATTTTGATAAATTTTGTGCTTTATGGCTCTATGGAAAGCTAGGGGTAAATTTAGGTGCAATTGGGCTTTAAAAGAGGCTAGGGGCATTTTGATAAATTTTGGAGCAATTGGGCTTGAAATGAGTTAGGGATATTTTGCCAAATTTGGTGCTCTAGGCTCTTTGGGAAGCTAGAGGTAAATTTAGGTGCAATTATGCTTGAACAGATGCTATAGGTATTTTGGTGCAACTAGGTTTGAAAAGAAGCTAGGGGTATTTTGATAAATTTGATTCTTTAGGGCTTTTTAAAAGGTTAGGTGTATTTTGGTAAATTTGGTGCTTTAGGGCTCTTTAGGAATCTAGGAGTAAAGTTGGGTGCAATTGGGGTTGAAGAGATGCTAAGGGTATTGGGGCTTATGGGTAAAAGAAGGAACTGGGCTTGCCAAGCCCATCTAGGGTTACCTAGCCCAAAGGGGTTATACAACCTCTGTATGGCTGTAAACCTAAGGTCTTTACATACCAACTAGGGTTGTACAATCCTAGTTCACTATATATACCCCTTCAGAGTGACTTGTCTCATTCACGTTATTCTTCTTCTCTCTCTTATTTTTCTCTCTAAAAGCTTTAGACTTAGTTCTTAGGCTCCTTTGGCTTTTCAAGCGATTACCATGGTTGAGTACCATAATGGTGAGATGTTTGTCATTCATGAGGAGTTTCTCGATAAGGACATCATGACCCTAGATGCCCTTGAGCAATTGCTATTTTAGTGGGGATTCGCGCAGGTGAGCGCACTAAAAGGTGTGATCCCGAAGATGATTTCGCTTGGCTCTCCTCTAACTAGCAACACACAAACAGTTTACAACCTGTTCCGCCACCTTGCAAGAGCCGCTTCAAAAGCGATAGGCATTCTTTTTTCCTTTTTTTCCTTAATTTATTTATTTTTCGTCTATCTCACCATAGTAGATTTTAGTTGTCGCCTTAAAATTTCTTTTTGCCTACAAACATCAGGTTAGCTTATAAAATATGTAGGAATAATTTCTAAGACATTCACCTTTTATTTTTAGTGAAAGTTATTTTTTGTCTATCGTTATGGTATGTTATTTTGATTTGCGTTCACTTCAGAATTTTATCTATAGATTTTGCCACTCTTAGAGGGAACTGAGTTAGGGAAGGCCCCCATGCCGATGATTTTACGTGAGACCATTGTAAGACTTTATAGAGTGGCCCTTCATGTTAGTGATTCTTTTACAAGGAGCCTACTATTGCTTTAGGTAAGAGTTCCTCTTGCAATAACTTGTGTTTTCTATTTTTCATTTTTATTATGCCCTAACTTTTTCTTGGATAACCTTGCAGGTTTTCAATCCCACAGGCCCCTCACTTTTGGTTAGACCACCCTTTCAAGTTTTCAACCTAATGAACATATTTTCATTTCTCTTTCGTTCTTGTTTTTTCCTTCTTTTTCTCATATATGGCTATAAGAAAGATTGGGACTATTGGCTACCCCTACCATGGTTATGAGGCTCTACCATTTGCAACATCATTCAAACCATCGTCTGTCAAAGCCATTACTACTTTAACTGAATGGGTCGAATGGATGTCTCACATCACTGCCACCGTCATTCATTAGAGCAACCCATGATGGAATCTATCACGTGTTACCTTAAGGACTTATAGGGATTGCATCATGCTTCTTGCCTATGGAAAAAGATAAGGAAGCCAACAACGAATGATATCATGGGCAAGCTTGAAAAGAGTATTATTTTTGAAGAGATGAGTTATTAGAATTATCGAGATTCATTAAAAGATCAAGATGGGAAGAAGAAAGGTAAATAGGTTGCAAAAATAGAGGACAACCAAGAGTCAAGTCAATTTATTATTTTGTACAGCCCTCAAACCATGTGGCCTTAGAATGATAAGAGGAAATTCTCAAAAGAAAAGAAAGAGTAATATTCCCTAGAGCAATGCTTATGGGTTATAAGTGTCAATTTCATGGAGGAAAAGTTTGGGATTGCTAATCAAGATGCCCCTCTTATGGATCCAAAATAGGGATATATTGAGTTATGTGTGTTAACCAAAGTACATACATGGGATTAACTATAGTAGACATTGAGGACTTGATTATCAATTATATTGAGGAAATGGGTGATGATAAAGGGGTACATAATCAAGATGAGTTAGAATGCGAGGAAAGCTTTACAAAAATTGAGCTAAGGGATAGCCAAATGAAGTAGGATTTTAAATAGGTAATGAAAATCGTGTTTAGTATATAAGAAAAGAAATAAAAAGATTTTCAATAGGGTGGCAATCTCAATGTTGCAACAAGCAAAAAGGGGAAGGTTGAAAGGGAGAAGGCTCCAACAAAAAAAGCTCTTGCTAACTTGCATGAAGAAGTTATTTTTCCTGATACTACAAATGTTATTGTTTCTAATCTTTTTAAAGATAATAATGTATTTCTTTCTATGTTTGAGGCAATGAGTGATGAATTTACTTACTTTCGTGATGTGTTTCCTGATAGTACTTCGCATAGAATGCATAATTTCATGAGCATATTTAATATTAATTTTCTGCATACCACCGCATGTAATCTTGGCACATAGAAAAATCCAAAATATTGGCCATTATTAGTGTTGTCATGCCAGAAGAATGAAGAAAGTTTGAATAGTTACTCAAAAAATACCAAAGGGTTTTTGTTTGGACATTCAAGGACGTGCCAGGAAATGATAAATGAATTAGAAAGGATATAATTCCAACCAACCCTTATTTGAAGCTAATAAAGCAAAAACTTTAGGGGATGAGATCCGAGCAGGTACAGTGGTTAAGGAAGAAGTGGCAAAGCAATTAAATTCCAAATTTCTGTAGATAGTGGATTATCTTGAATGGCTAGCCTATATAGTTCCAGTATCAAAGAAGGATAAAAGAGTAAGGATGTGTATCGATTATAGGGATTTTAATAAAAATTTATTGAAAGTTGACTTTTCATTACCTCATATTGATGTGTTCTAGATAGTGTACAATGTAAATTATGTACTTATTTAGGGATGGGTTTTTTGGCTACAATCAAATCCTTATGGCTATCATAAACAAGGTGAAGATGACTTTCCTCACAGAGTGAGGAACATATTGCTATAAAGTATGCCATTTAAGTTGAAAAATGCAAGGGCAACATACTAATGGATAGTGATAACTTTGTTTTAAGATTTCATCCATAAAGAGTTATTAGTATATGTTGATGGCATGATGGTGAAGTTTAAGACAAAGGAAGTGCATTTTGAAGCCCTAGAGAACGTTTTGAAGAGGGTTGATGAATACAACATGAGATTGAACCCCAATAATTGTGTGTTCGAGGATACATCTAGCAAGTTATTGGGGCATGTAGTAAGCAAGAAAGGCATTAAAGTGGATCTAGATAAGATGAAGGCCATTTAGGACATGTTTGCACCCGAGATAGAGAAAAAAGTCAAAGGTTTTTTAGGTCATTTACAATATATCAGTAGGTTCATAGTAAGACTTATCCCTATTTACGAACTAATATTTAAGTTATTAAGAATGGACCAGTCGGTAAAGTGGAATGAACAGTGCTAAAAAGCCTTTTAGATGATAAAGGAGTATCTGACCAACTTATTGGTATTAAACTCCAAAATTAGGAAAGCCATTAATCTTATATTTGACCATAGAGGAAAATGTCATGGGTGTGATGTTAGCTCAAGAAGATGAAATGAAAAACAAACATGTTGTGTATTATCTCAGTATGAAGTTATTATCATATAAAAAAAAGTATAACCAAGTGGAGAAGACTTGATTGGCAATGGTATGGGCCACATGGAAATTAATGCACTATTTCCAGTCATACTTTGTGAAGGTGGTCTAAAAGCTTGACTAGTTAAATAACTGCATAAGCCCCCTACTAAGATTAGAAGATTGGTAAAATCGTTGATACTATTGACTGAGTTCAATATCAAACATGTGACCCAAAAGGCTATCAAAGGATGGGCATTCATAAAGTATTTGTCACAATAACCTCTTGAATAAGGGGCATCACAACTTCCTCAATTCCTTAATGAAGGATTAGGTGCGATCAATCCATTAGATTAGAGAATGTATTTTGATGTGATAATGAACAAGAAGAGAGTAGGTGTAGAGGTGATTTTGATTTCACTAGAAGGGGAAATCTTCCTAGTGGCTAAAAAGCTTTACTTTAAGGTAACCAGCAACATAACTAAGTATGAAGCTTATGCACTTAGGCTGGAACGCTTAATGTATCTGATGGCTAAGACCACTGAACTTTTTAGGGATTCATTATTCATTATCTCTCAGGTGACAAATGAATGGGAATTAAAGGAAGAGTGGTAAGGTCCATACCTAGAGTATTTGAATAGGATGGCATAGAATTTTCAAAAATTATACTCCATCACCTATCATGAGAAGAGAACATGATGGTTGACACTCTGGCATTTTTTTATTATATGTGGGATGAACCAAAAATGATGCCATTGAAGCCCCTTATCACACTCAAATTCATGATGCCATGTCATGTCAATAGAAGGGTGGTATAAGTGTCAATAGAGAATCACCCCTGGTACTATGACATATAAAGAAATATAAAAAATGGTGAATACCGCAATGTGGCTAGTAAGAGAGAAGAGGATATAATTTTGATATAATTTTAAGATTGGGATATTACTAGACAACTATAGAATGTGACTGTATTTAGAAGGTTTGAAACTATCATGAAAGTCACGTTCATGGCAGTCTCAATCATCTAGCATCGATCGAGTTATAGAATTTGACCTCACTTTGGTTGTTCAAAGCATGGTGCATTATTGTAATTAGAGAGATAAGACCAGTGTCTATAAAAGGGCATAAGTATATTATGGTAATTGTGGATTACTTCTCTAAATAGGTAGAGGCTGAAGCCTTTGATAAGCTGAAGGTGGCACTGATAGCATGGTTCATTGAGCAAAATCTCATATGCCACTATGGAGTGCCACCCCATGTGGTCACAAATGATGGTGTCCATTTCCAGGCAGAGGTCAAGGTCATGTTAGGAAAATACAGAGTGGCGCACCATAAGTAGTCACCTTATAGGCTATAGGCTACCCAATCAGTGGAGGCAATAAATAAAAATGTTAAAAAAATCCTAGCTAACATGGTTGAAATGTATAAAGACTAATCCGAGAAGTTATTATTTGCCTTGTGGGGTTATCAAACTATAGCAAGAGTAATGACTGGGATGACATCGTACTCTCTAGTATATAAGGATGGAGGTAGTGCTACCGATTAAGTTGGAAGTGAAGTCCTTATAGGTATTAGTTGAGTATAGCATTCCTAAGTACCAATGGATGGGAATTAGACTTGACAACTAGCTCTGTTGGATGAGAAGAGGCTAAAGGCCCAGTACCATATCCAATAATATCAAGCTAGAATGGCTCGTACGTTCAATAAGAAAATCAATCCAAACATAATAAAAGTCAGTGATCAAGTGTTGAAGGTAATTTGGCCATAGATATAGGATCCCCAAGGAAAGTTTAAGCCAAATTGCGAAGGCCCTAACATGGTTCAACAAATATACTTAAATTGTGTAGTGAAATTAGTAGATATGGATGGGAATGACTGCACTGAGCTAGTGAACCTCGACAGGTTGAAGAAGTATTTTATGTAAGGTGTAAAAAAAGTATAATAACCCACTAAGTCAAAAATTCGAAAGGTCGACTTAAGTAAAAATTAAAGCGTAAGAAAAAAAGAAGAAGAAATAAATAAATAAGAAGGAAAAGAAAGAAGAGCTCGCTAAGTCAAAAATTTGGAAGGGCAGCTTAAGCAAAAGTTAGAGCATAAAAAAATAATAAATGTAAGTAAAAGCTGAGAGAGTGCAACGACCATTGGGGGACCATTGATAGGCTAGCTAGGTGATAATGGAAAAGATAAGGATGAATGAGCAAAGAATCAGCAAGAGAAAGACATTGAGCAAGACCATTAGATGATCTAATGTGCCAACATTAAAAGCATAAAATTATTCACTTAATTAACATGTTATGTGCAAAAAGTAAATGATTCATGGTAAACATAATATCATATGGAACTACATTTGCATAATATCATATGAAAATAGGTGTCCAGGTGGACAAAAGAGAGGTATTGAATAGTTGAAAGAGCCACCCATGGTAGATCAGACTAGATATGGGCTGCAAGAGACTTTAAAAATGCTTTTGGCGTGGTTTAGAGGCTAGAAATAATGGTGGTGAAGAATAAATTTAAAGTGGATATTTACAGAAGAAGAAAGGTTGATAGGTTTATACAACCCTTTACAAGGTCTATACAACCCTTTATAGCTGGGTTATACAACCCTCAATTCTTGAGAGGACTCGAACAACTTTTCCTTCATACTTCAGACTTAGAATTGCGTTTGTACCTTTTCCTAAAAGCATATATGTAAAAAATGATAGTCCATATTTAAAGACACACAATCAGAGGCCAAAATCATGTTTTTTCATAAAAAAAAAAAAAATCAAAGTATCAAGGTTTGACAAAAAATGGAGACAATGTCACCTCAATTTGTTATAAAAATTCCTAAGCAAGCATCTAAATTTTGGAGGGGGATTTCAAATTGCCTAATAAACTATATAACTATGCAAAATATCAATCATATATACCATATTGAAAAGGAAAAGAGGAGAAATGTGTTAAAACAACTAAGTAAAAAAGGTGTCTCCAGGGCTCAATTATCCCTGTATCTAAAGGGAGGCACCTTAGAATCCTTGATCTCACCATCCATCGCTATATATCATGCTTCGCATCTGCCTAAGCTAAATCCTCATTTTCTGCCTCAACCTCTGCCAGATACTGATCCTTCTCTTTGATCTTATGGTTCAGGTGTTTGATCATTTCCTATAAGAAACATGAGGGTTTGAATGAGTAGGACACAAAACACATAAAAAACAAATGATAAACATGCACATATGCACTATTTTGCATTCTCTTACTAACTTGTATAGAGTGCATCTACAGTGCCGCAACCCTTTTTAGGGTGGTGTTCAGATCTACCATAGCCTTAGCCGAGATGCTAGGGATCTGTGAAAGAAAGGAAACGCTTTAGCAATAACGCGTACATGGTAATTGAGACACAAAGAAATAGAAAATAAAATACTTACATAAGTAGTATTGATTGGCTCAAACATATAAACAGATATGGTTATCTATAGCGATATCATCAACCAAATCAATGGAGCCATGTAAGACTTCACTAGAGTATTTAGCATGGAAGCCAAGTCACCTACCACTATAAGCTTGATGCCTCTCAAAGCTAGTCCACGGGCTCATTTGCAGCCCTAAGTAGTAGTAGCACTAGACATAAAACCAAGAGTGATAGACCTTTGATCAGCCCTATGTAGTAGTGGCCTAGCCCCCATGGTACAAATCAATCTCCTCGTCAGCTGTGTATTAAAGGAATGCCTAAATAGTTGCCTCTGACAAAGAAAGACTCCCCACAAGTGTTCCAACCGTCAAAGACTTGTAAGGGGTACTGGCAAAAGATAGTTGCTTCATTGGCAAATAATGCAGTGCTATGTTAAGCTTCAAACGCTTAGTGTCCTTTGCCTATAATAGACTCATGAGCAAGCACTGTGGGATAGGTCACTCATCAAGGCCCTTAGGCCATTGAAAGATGCACTTTCCAAGGTACTACTCTTAAATGGAAGACCACATCATTAGACGACGACCATAGGAGATGGCCTTTGCCTCTACCACCTCAAATGGCCACATTTCCATAGGATCCCTCTAGTGTAGGCGTAGTTATAATAAAGATAGAAAACATGCAAAAAGTACATATCTAGAGTAATCATGTTCATATGGCACACTTAGCGACAATAGAGGACTCATTATAAGGCACGATGCTCCACTGCAGGAAATGAGGGTAGCCATAATCGTGTCATCCTTCAGATTAATCCCCTCTAGTTGGCCCAACTTGATGCCGCATACCTACTGACAAGCATAACATAAGTCACAAAGTAATGAAACAGGACTAAGTCATAAAAAAAAAGAAAGGGGAGTTAAGAAATACTTACGATGAGAAGCCTTCATGCACCAGACATATACCTTATGCCCCAAGAGCACTAATCAAGATATTTATAAATGTACGCCTGCGTCATAGGTACGTAGTTAAAATTGTGCAGTAGCATAAGTCTTCTATTACAGGCAATAAGCAAAGCTTAGCCACATCATAAGCACTCGATAATAAGATTCCTGATAAGTCGTACAACAAAAAGTAGCACGCATGTAGGTCAATTGCCTCACTAGAACTGTCATCCATGACCTGGAGTGCACTGCTCTGTATGTTGGAACTCACCATAGTCCTGCTCTACTTGAGCATAGGGGATCCAGCCAAGGACCCTTAACAAGTAGTCCCTCTAAAGCATCGACTTATGCACACTAGAATCCGTGGATAAAGGAATACACAAGAATCATAGATTGGTCAGAAAGGTTGTTGGCCTAGGGCACCAAAAAGAGGGGCTGAATTGGTGGCTTAGTTTAAAATTACAAAGAGGGTTTATGTGTTTAGGAAGTGAAAAATGAGATTAGAAGAATCAACATAAAGGTTTAAAGTGGTTTAGGTGTTAACAAACTATGTCCACTCCCCAATTCTACATAATTGGGTATTTTACTCAACTAAACTGGTGTTTCAAAACTCACACCAAACTTATACAACTTGTGTTTATAGCTCACACAAAAACCCTTACAACTTGTGTTTTTTAGGCTCACACAAAAACCTTTAACAAGTGTTTTAGGCTTACACTTCAACCTTTTACAGGAGTTTTATAATCTAGGCTAACTCTCAACCTACTTACAATGGTGTTTATTGCTCACACCAAACAATCAATAACACATTAAAGAAGAGTCAAAGAATGAGTAGCAAATTGGCAAGAGTTTGGTTATAATTAATTCAATTCTCTTTCATTTACATTAGTTTGGTGGAGTATTTATAGTCCACATCCAACAAAGAGATGTTACTCTAAAACTATCCTCAATTCTATAAGTTATGCTGGGCATATTTTACATTAAATGCTTGTCAGACGAAAGTCACGGTCGTTGCTAGCAATTTATGGTCATGAAATTTCAATATGTACTAAGGAGTCGAAATCACGACAGAGAACCCCGTTCTGTGTCTAACGACTAGTCTACGTGTCGTACATCTATTGGTTGTCCAAGAAATATAGCTGATGTGTTCCACCTGTTACTTAAAAGTTACAGTTGTGATTTGGCTTTGCCTTAAGCGTGACTGAGATCTTGAATTCCTCTGTTTGAAGGGAAACTTCAACTTCTTTAGTCATGGACACGATACAATATTCACCCTCAATATTTTTGACTTCCAATGGTTTCCTTGGACACTTGACAAGTTGTGGTTGTGGCTTTTAGATACCTCCTTTATCATTTTGAAATTCACAATCGCGACTCAGGGCGCGATAGCCACTCTAAATTCCTCTGTGACTCAATCTCATTTCCGTAGGCTATGTCGCGGCTGCGAATTCCCCCATGAATTCCTCTGGCCTAGCTCCATCCATCTTTATAACTATTTTACAATCGTGATTTAGGGAATATATACTGTGAATTTGGATGACCTTCATAAGGTTGGAGATTTTGATTTCCATCCAACTTCCAATGTAAAGTCATATATGACTTAAAGATTGAAAGATTGGATAGTTGTTTAAAAGTGATGAAAAATGGTTCTCTAAAAGCACAAAAAGTTAACTCGTATTGGCCAGTGTGAGATTTTGCTCTTCGACTTAGAGTCATGGTACACATGAACTATCGCACGATTTCTTCATATCTGAGCTCATCATAAAATATGAATTCATTCCACCCCAAGTTTGAAAGAAATGCGTGGATCTTATTTTTTATTCCTATCGACTTAAGAAGAAAAGTAGAAGGGATTTTGTTCAATAGAATGTTCTTAGAGGCATTCACCTTATAACGATCCTTCTCTTCTTTCATAATCCCTTTCATCTAGTGTAAAGCTAGGGGTCCAGAAGGTTGTGATATTGCTTTTCCCTTCTCTACTCTTGAAGCTTTCTTGGGTTCCATTTGAGAATTGAAGGAAGATCTGAAGATTTGAGAGTAAGTAAGATAATGGGTTGAGATATCTTAGCAAGAGTAATAAAATTCACTATTTGGGGTGTTTATATAGGCTAAGAAAGGATGTGAAAATGGCTGAAAATGGTCAAAACTAAATTAAATGAAAGAGGGCAATGGTTGGCAATCAAATCACTTAAATGTATGGCAGTTTCCTAACTTAGAGACCATGATCTAAAACTCACAATCACTAGTTTTGACAAATGTAAGTACGGACTAAAAAATCCTTGAGAAATGGCGCGTTCAACTGTCAAAAGTTTTGAAATTTGAATAAATTAATTGTAGCAATTGAAAGTCACGATCGCAAATTGATGGTTATCAATCAATAGATGAGTACCTATAATTTGCGATCGTAAATCACGAAATAATGATCGTAAATTACAAGGCAAAATGATAACTATAAAATTTTAAGACTTGACATCTAACATTGTGATCCACTTTGATTTATTGATGTTTAATTCATGCAAGTTAGCATTGAAAAGCACAATTGCACATAGAATTAGGACATCTAAAACAAACATCACATACATCATACAAGGCAATCATTTAATCATGGAATAATGCAACATGTAGAATGATCCAAGTTTTCACTTTAGGGAGCTTCCATTAGGTATTACCAACTATCTTTTAATGAAGTTCATCCTTTCTTCATTAAGAGGTTTAGTGAAAATGTCTGCAAGTTGATATTTTGTCTATAAACTTTAACATAATATCACCATTTTGGACATGATCTTTAAGAAAGTGATGCCTTTATGTTTACTCATAGAGTGTTGGATGAGATTCTTAAAAAGATTTATTGCACTAGTGTTGTAACATATGATGGGAATGTGATCAACAACTTTGCCACAATTCTTTAATTGTTGTTTCATCTAAAGGACTTGGGTGCAATAATAACGCTAGCTGCATATTCAGCTTCAGCGGTGGATAAAGCAACTAAAACATGCTTCTTGCTAAACCAAAACACAAAACATTGTCCTATGAATTGGCAAGTTATAGGAGTGCTCTTCCTATCTAAAAGATTATCGACATAATCTGCATCTGAGTAACCTATGAGACTAAATGAAGAATCGCTAGGATACCATAACCCTAAATGTATTGTGCCATGTAAATATTTGAAAATTCTTTTGACAACAATCAAATGTGGTTCTTTAGGATAATACTGAAATCTAGCACACATGTATACACTGAACATTATATCAGGTCTAGAAGCGGTAAGAAAAAGTAGAGATCCAATCATACCTCGATATCTCTTCTCATCAATCGTCTTACTTGATTTGTCCTTGTCCAATTTGATGGTAGCACTAATGGGTGTTTTTGCTACTTTACATCCATTCATGCCAAATTTATTGAGAATACCCTTTGTATATTTGATTTGGTTGATGAAGAACCCTTTTTTGGTTTGCTTGATTTATAAGCCAAGGAAAAACTTGAGCTCTCTTATCATGCTCATCTATAATTCCCTAGTCATACACTTAGCAAACCCCTCACATAGAGATTCATTAGTAGCACCAAAAATGATATCATCAATATAAATTTGTACTATTAGTGTATCATGATTATGCCTTTTTACAAACAAAGTTATCTCAACCTTTCCCTTTTCAAAATCATTTTTTAATAGAAATGAACTAAGTCTTTAGCTTGTTTTAAACTATATAAGGCTCTATTCAATTTAAAAACATAATTTGGAAAACTATGAGATTCAAAACTAGAAGGTTGTTCAACATAAACTTTCTCCTCAACGACACCATTTGGAAAAGCACTCTTGACATCCATTATGCATATGCCAAAAGAATCCTAATGGCCTCTGACCTTGCCATGGAGGTATAGGTTTCATCATAGTCTATGCCTTTTTCTTGGTTGTAACCTTTTGCAACCAATCTAGTCTTATTCCTAGTGATGAACCCTTTCTCATCTAACTTGCTCCTAAACACCCATTTGCAAACCACAAATGGGTTTTCCTTTAGCTTAGGAACAAGTTCCCATACATTATTTATCTCAAATTAGTTGAGTTCCTCTTGCATAGAAATCACCCAACTCTTATCATCAAGGGCCTCATCAATAGATTTTGGCTCAAATTGAAAAATAAAGGCAAGATTATTATCTAACATCTTAAGTTAAGATCTAGTACTTACACCTATTCAAGCGTCACCAATGATTAAATCTTTCGGGTGATGCTTGGAGAATCTCCAATCTTTAGGTAGATCTTAACTTGGCAATTCTTCTTGCTGATGTTGTGGCTCTTTATCTACTCTTGATGATTTGTCCTCATCATTATCCTTGTCTTCCTCTCTTATAGTGTGCTATAATTCCAATTTCTCAAAGTCACCTATAAGATTATCAATAAAAGAACCATTCCCAAGATCAAGCTAACTAGATTCATAAAATACAATATGCATAGACTCTTGACAACCAATGAACTCTTATTAAAGACCCATAGGCCTTGTTAGAGGTGGAATAACCTGAGAATATACCCTCATTAGTTTTTCAATCAAATTTCCCAAGATTATTCTTGGTGTTCAATATACAACACTTACATCCAAATACTCTTAGGTATGATAACTTTGCATTTCTACCATTCCTTAGCTCATAAGAAGTTTTATTGAGAATGGGTCTTTTGAAGACTCAATTTGCAATATAACATGAAGTATTGATAGTTTCGACCCAAAAGTAATTTGGCAAAGAATACTCATTAAACATAGTTCTAGCAATCTCTACTAGTGTTCTATTTTTACTTTTTACAATACCATTTTGTTGTGGTGTTATAGGAGTTGAAAAGTTATGGACAATCTCATTCTCTTGGCAATAAGATTCATAATAATCATTTTGAAATTCCTTTCCATGGTCACTTCTTATTAAAGAAATGAAGTAACCCTTTTCATTTTGAATTCTTTTTGCAAAAAGCATCAAAAGTATCATACTTATGAGCTAGAAAAGACATCTAAGTAAACCTATAGTAATCATCAACTATGACTAGTGCATAGTATTTTCCACCTAAGCCAACACTTCTAGTAGGTCCTATCAAGTCCATATGAATTAATTGAAGAGGTTTAGATGTACTTACAATATTCTTTACTTTAAAGGAAGATTGATGTTGCTTCGCCATTTGGCAAGGACCACAAGTCTTGTCTCTAAATAACCTTAGCTTGGGAAGACCTTCCACTAGCTTTCCTTTTGATATGCTTTATAAGAGCTTCCATGTCCAAGTATTTTATGTCATAAACAAGCTTCATTACTAAGAGACACAAGACACTTAAAAGATTAGTTAGCCAAATTTTCTAAGTCAATTAGATAGGAATTGCCTTTCTTTTCACCCTTGAAAACTACCTTTTTATCCACCACAGTGGTAACCTAACATTCTCTAGAGTCAAAGGTGACTTTATTACCTTTGTCACATAATTGGTTTACACTAAGCAAATTATGTTCCAAGCCATCAACAAGTAAGACATCATTAATTAAAAAACAACCATTCTTACCAATGGTCCCAATGCCAATTACCTTACCCTTGGCATTATTACCAAATTTGACATTGCCACCTTCCTTTTCATTTAAGGCCATGAATAGCTTCGTATTACTTGTCATGTGCTTTGAGCATCCACTATCCATATGCCTATCATTTGTGTCATTGGTGGTTACCAAACACCCATCACAACACAAATAAACCATCTTTGTTTTGGTACCCAAGTATACTTGGGTCCTAAGGGGTTAGGTTTTGAAGGATCCTCCAACTTAAGGTGAGCCTTCCTTATGAAATAATAAAGATTTATGTGTCCATACCTCATGCAATAATGGCATTGGAGTTTGGAATTATATGTCTTTATCCTATACATTGTCTTCGTATTGGGGGGGAGGGGAGGGAGGGGGTTTTCTCAAACCAACATTATGTGTGTAAGAGCATAAACAAATATAAATGTGTGTAAGTGTGAATTTTTTATGTGTGTTAGAATTAACATGCATTTTATCATACATGTATACATGGTTAGCCTTCTTAGAAATAGGCTTAGGGCCTTATTGCACCTTTCCTTTGCCCTTAGGCAATGGAGGTTTTGTGCGTTAAGCACTTTTCTTTTCAAGAACCTCAATACTTGAAGTTTTAGGTGTTAAAGCCTTGATGAATGTTGTGATTGAAGGAGTATAAGAAAAGGCTTCATTGAAGCCTAGACCATGCCTAATCAGTAGAGGTCTTTGTGGTACAATAAGTGTATCCAAAGCTTCTCTACCCTTATGAAACTTAAAAATAGAGTTTCGAAGCTATTCTTTCAAAGAATCATTCTCTTTTCTTAATGAAATTAGAGATAAAGATGACTTAGAAAGATTCTCCACAGACTTTTTAAGTTCTTCATTTGAAGCCATCAATTCACTTACAAGACTATTTAGGAATTTGAATTCATCCTCTAATTTAGTGCACTTCCTCATATAAGTTTTCATTTGTGACTTATACTTGTCACATTTCATGGTGAGAGCCTCTAAAAGCTCATCATCCACATTATCTAATTCATCAAGTTCAGAATAGGAGTAAGGTGAAGAGTCTACCTCATTTGAAAAATCCTCTGAGCCATAAAGCAAAGGTTTGCAACCTCTTCATATTCATCTTCATCACTTGAGCTATCATTTCATGTGGCTTTGGTGCTCTTTCTTTTTTATTTACCCCATTTCTTATTTTTCTTCAATTTGGGCCAATCATATTTGATATGGCCTTGCTTGCCAAATTCATAGCATGTGACATCATTTGATCTCTCTTTAAGAGTTAGAGTTGCTTTCTTAAAGTTCCTTATTTTGTTCGTTCTTCTAATCAACTCCTTAGTTCTACCATAAAGCATTGCAAGTTCCTCCTCCTCTTTATCACTCTCCTCTTTACTTGAGGCTACTTCCACTTCCTTCTCTTTAAATGAGGACTTAAGTGCTAAGATCTTCCTTTCGTGTTTTTTAGATTTTTCTCCTTGACCCCCTCAATCTCTTTATTTCTTCATGTTTATTTAAGGCCTACTCATGAGTCAAGAGTTTGCCTATTAAGAGGCACCATCCTATTTATAGCTTGGACTATTGGATACTACACACTCTAGCACTAAATTTTTCAAGAGGTAAAGATTTCAGAATTTTAGAATTTACCTCATGGTTGGTGAGAATCCTCCTCAACTTTTTCATGTTAGTGACAATAGTAATGAGCTTATTTGTCATATCTGTTATGTTTTCTTCCTCCCTCATCATGAATAGCTCCCACTCCGTCATGTACATTTCGAGCCTACTAGATTTCACCAAGGTGGTGCTTTTATGATAGTTCTCCAAAGCGTTCCAAATACCATCAACAGTAAGGCAATGTTGGACCCTTCTAATTTCTTCTCTTAAAAGAGAGCTTAAAATGATTGCCATGGTTTTTTATTTCTACCATTAGATCTTCTATGTGCTTCAACCCACTCCTCTCTAGGGATTAGCTCTTCACTTTCATCCACTACTTCAGTGGGCAGCTTCCACTCCTTTGCAACAATATCCCATAAATCTACCATATCCTTATCTAGATAGATTTCTATCTTATACTTTTAATGAGTATAGTCTTCTCCATCAAAATATTGCTTGAGGTAAGTATGGATTCCTTCTTGTGCCATGATCTTTGCTCATACAATTAAGCTTTTTTTAGTGAGACTTAGCTCTGATACCAATTGTTAGGATCAAACACTTACCACTATGTCAAAAGCCATAGTTGTTAGTGAAGGTACAACTTTATTTCCTTATACTTGCATTGTAGCCAACGCCACATTTTGAATGTACATCGACGGCAGGATGGTGGACTTGGTCCTTCAAACCTCTACCTAACAGTCCCCCCCAGCACCTGTCAACCAACTTGTTACAGTAGCATGCCTTCCAAGGGATTTGAACCTGTGATCTACTCTGATACCACTTGTTGGCCTAGGGCAACAAGAAGGGGGCATTGAATTGGTGGCTTGTTTTAAAATTACAAAGAGGGTTTATGTGTTTATGAGGTAAAGAATGGGATGAGAAAAATCAACACAAAGGTTTACAGTGGTTCGGGTGTTAACAAACCCTACATCCACTTTTCAATTCTACACAAGTAGGTATTTCAATCAACTAAACTGGTGTTTCTAAGCTCATACCAAACTCATACAACTTGTGTTTATGACTCACATAAAAACCCTTACAACTTATGTTTTCTAGGCTCACACAAAAACATCTCATAAGTATTTTTAGTCTCACACTTCAACCTCTTATAAGAGTTTTATAATCTAGGCTAACTCTCAACCTACTTACAATGGTGTTTATTGCTCATACCAAACAATCAATAACACATTAAAGAAGAGTTAGAGAATAAGTAACAAATTGGCAAGATTTTGGTTACAATAAATTCAATTCTCTAGCATTACATCAGTTTGGTGCAGTATTTCTAGCCCACATCCACCAAAGAGACATTACTTTAAAACTATTCACAAATCTCCAAGCTATGCTAGGCAGATTTTGCATCAAATGCTTGCCAAACGAAAGTCACGGTCGCTACTGGCAATTCGCAATCCAGAAATTCCAATTTGCACTGAGGACCTAAAAATCACATTAAAGAACCCCGTTTTGTGTCTAATGACTAGTCCACATGTCATTCATCGATTGGTTGTCCAAAAAATATAGCCATTGTGTTCTACCTACTACTTAAAATTTGCGATCGTGATTGGGCTTTGCATTGGGCGCGATTGAGACCGCGAATTCCTTTGTTTAGAGAGGAAACTTGAACTTCTTTAGTCGCAACCGTGATACAATATTTGCCTTTGCGATTTTTAACTTTCAGTGATTTCCTTAGACACTTGGCAGGTTATGGCTAAGGCTTTGGTTGCCTCCTTTGTCACTATGAAATTCACGATCGTAACTCAGGGTGCGATAGCCACCGCAAATTACTCTATGACTCAACCTCATTTCCTTCGATTATGTCGCGATTGCAAATTAGCTCGTGAATTCCTCTAGACTAGCTCCTTCCTTCCTTATTGCTATTTCAAAGTTATGATTTAGGGAATACAAACTGCAAATTTGCATGACCTTCATAAGGTTGGAGATTTTAATTTCCATCTAACTTCTAATTGAAAACTATTTTATAAACTGCAAAACAACATTTAATGAAAACATTATAATTGATTAATCTATATTGTCAATATTAAAAGAGGTTCATGACTTAGGTTTAATCAACCTAATCCAACAAAGGTGAAGTGCCCAAGTGTAATTGTCACCTCACAGATTAAAGGAAGTTGAAACGTATGGGTTGTATCCATCCAACACTTTAGCAGTACATATGTCATTATTGAATCAATCTTCAACATCTCATTCGATAAAATCCATAGGAAGGTCTAAATCCTTGTTCGCTCTAGGCAGGCTAGAACCTGAGGGTGCAGTGTGTGATCCCATTCTCTAGTAGGACTTATAGCCCTATCTCCTTTATGAAAGGTGACAATCCCCTGTAAGAAAATAAAAGACAGTGAAGAAATGAATTCATAATGGAATATATATATATATATGTGTGTGTGTGTGTGTGTGTGTGTGCGCGCGCTTTTTGTGTAATTATTGAAGTCAGAGGATGAAAGAATTAAGGGAGTCCACATCCAAAGGGAGAGGAACAACAAATCCTATTTGTTAGGACTTAATTGTAGGTTTTGAGGAAGTTAGAAATAATTTCCCAACGACAACAACAATAATAATAATAATAATAATATATTTGAATTAGGTATTCACAAACAAAGCATTGGAAGACTAGTAAGCCGATAGGATGGAGAATAAATATTTACAATCACAAGTATGTGCCCTAATTTTTCATAAGTTATTCCATTAATTAATTTTAATTGTTCCTTGAGTAAATCACAATATAAAGCCTAAGTGCACCAAAATCAAGACCACTAACCAAACTAAAAGACAGAGAATACAAATTTCACTAAAAATAAAGGGTGATTGTCCTAAAAATTATCTCTGAATATTTTATAAGCTAACCTAATGTTCGCACGCCAAAGGGAAATTCTGAGGCAGTACCTAAAGTCTGTTGGACTGGGTGGTGATGAGGTAATCTAAGAGAGGGGTGAATTGAGTTGTAATTAAAAAAACAAAAACACAATTACGATAGAAGTAAACACACAAATCAATCATAATGATTTTTATAGTGGTTCAGTAATATGCCTAGTCCACTCTCTAAGTTTTCACTTAGGCCTATCTATTCTTTTTCAGGTTGAAGAACAAAACCTTCCCTTTTCTAGGCTAAGGAAGAACCTTTTCCTTTATTGGGTCAAGAATAACCTTCACTTTCATAGGCTTAAGGAAAACCTTTCCTTTTATAGGCTTAGGAAGAACCTACCCCTTGGTATTTTCTAGGCACAATACTAACATTTACAACCACTAGCAAAGATAGATCCAAGTAGTGTCTATGCGTCTCAAATTAGTCAACTAATACACAATTAGTGCTCAACAAAACATGCTCTACAAGCAACATTTAAAAAGGTTTGCGCAAATAGTTACAAGGAGTTACAAAGATGTTCATAAGGATTTCTAATCTTTTTCTCTAGCATTTCTAAACTCAAAAAATGCTCCTTATATAGCCAAGCTCTAAAACTAGCCGTTGGAACAACTGATGTTGTGTCTGATAATTTTTTTTGCAAACCTAGTCGTTAGAGATGACAACACTCATTGTTCTTCAATAACACCTGTTGAACTTGGAACATTTACCTCCAATGTCTATTGAATATTTTTTTAACGCCCATTGGCTTTGACTACAATGCCTGTTATTCATTTCTAAAAAGTTTGAACTTTGTGTTATGTTTTTTAAACTTTGCATAGTTATTTTCCATGCCCATTGAACAATTTGTAATGCCCATTGAAAACTCCTTCAATGCCTTTTGAGAAAGGCCAACACCATTTCGGGTTTCAAAAGTTTTAGCTCAGGTTTATACACTTTTCCCTCGTCGATTGCTAGCTTATATTAACACCTATTATAAAACTCCAGTACCCATAGTGAAATCTAGCATAGCTCAACTTAGGGCACTTTTCTAGTACCCATTGCAAAGGGACAATGCCCGTTGCAAAGTCTAAAAGACTTTGGCTAAAGAGCCACATCCAATCATTGCTCATTCTTCAATGCTTGTTGAAAGGTCCAATGCCCGTTGGAAGATGTTTAATGCCCTTTGAACTTGGACAATGCCCATTGAACTTGTTCTGACCCTTTAACATTAATCGAGTCATCGATTCACATGTTCTCCAAACAATATCCACTTAGAATTTAGAATAATCTCCCCGTTTACCATTCATCGAGTCTGTTCAAAAACATCAAACGCTAAAGTACAAAACATTAGAACTTCTTTTGGTTTTGTTATAGTTTTGTTATCATTCAAAGCCATAATTTTATTATCATTCAAAACACAACATTTCAAAATAAAGAAGTGAGTCATTCCTTAAGGTTACATGTTCTCCGAACACTCTTCCTTAGCATCCACAACAAAGTCTATAATGACAATATAGATAAAAAATAATAAAATAAAAGAAAAAGGAAAAGAATGCTTACCACTCCCGAGGTTGCTCCTACATGGTGATGGTATAAGTTGTAGACTATTAGTATGCTGCCAACTTGATGAAAGCTAAGCAAAACAATCTTTATAGTCATGCAATTGAATGGGCTCACCAGTTCAAACCCCTTACTGGGATCGCAATTGCTATAAGGTATCGAGTATCATGAGGCCCTCATCAAGGAACTCCTTCTGGATGTCAAACATCCCATTGTCATGGTATTCGGCCATGGTAATCATTCAAAAAGCAAAGGGAACCTAAAAGCTAACTCTGAAGCTTTGAGAGATAAGAAGAAGAGAGAGGAGGAATAACGCAATTGAAGAATGTCACTTTCAAAGGGGTATTTATAGAGAACTAGGGTTGTACAACCATGGTTAGTCTATGCTTTGTATAATCAAGACATGGGTTCTACAACCCCTTTAGGGTAGTCTAGGCTAATAATAGCCCTATCAAGCCTAGTTTTCCCCAACCCATCTAACCTTACTCCTTTTAACCCATTAAGCCTAATTACACCTTACTTACCAAAATAACCTTGGCCTCTTTTTAAGCCCAATTACACCTAATTTATTAAAATGCCCTTGGCCTCCTTTCAAGACTAATTACACCTAACTTACCAAAATACCGCCTAGCCTTATTTGAAACACAATTATAAAAGTACCCTTAATGCTTTCAAAACACATAGAGGATGCTCCAAACCCTCTAATATTAATTAAATTACTAAAATTCCCCTCAATGACAGACTTGACCTCCTATGAAATCTCAAAAATATATACTAAGAAAATTTCTTTGTCTCAAAACTGCAAGAACCCATGGAAGCAATTTCTATAGCAACTGGTCCTCAGAGCCATTGCCTGAGATAAGAACAAACCTCCAAGACAATTCGAAAAAAATACAAAGATATTGATTTAGTTCCATGAGTACCAAAAAGGCCTAAATGACAGAATAACCACTCAGGGGACATCCCTGAGGTACAATTATTAGTCAGAATGACTGAAACACCCTCTAAGAGAAGATTTAAAGATAACATAAAAGGATAATTGTCACATACAAAACACCAGTTACCAGAACAACTTTAGTACCTACTAGAAAGCAGTCAGAACAACTTTAGTACCTACTAGAAAGCTGTTAAAAACAAACAAAACACTTGGTACCTATTAAAAAGCTACCATACTAACTTTAATACCTACTAAAAAGCTAATGAGAACATATAAAATATCTAGTACTTGTTGGAAAGCTGTCATACTAACTTCAGTACCTGCTAGAAAAGTTGTTGAAGAAATATAAAACATTTGTTACCTAAGAAAAAGATGCCAAAACAATCTTTAGTAGTTGCTCGAGGAGCTACTAAAGACCTATATCTTTTTGTATCATCGCTAATGTTTGCATTCCTTACTGTGCTTTATTGAGACTTGTTCAAACAATCATTTGTCAAATGCTATTTTTCAAGCCCCACAAAGTAGGAGGCAAACTGTAAGCATTAGATTCTAAACCTCTTGATGTAGAGCCTAATGATGAAAATCACTAAACAAATCCCCAAAATGGATATAGTATTGCTACAAGAATGAATAAAGGCCTCAGGATACCATAGAGAAGCCTAAGACTAAAAGTCCAACACTAAGTCTAAGACCAACAACTTAGGCTGCTAGCTTAACTCGCCAAGGTTGTACAACTCACTGTAAGGGTTGTGTAACCCTTATTCAAACCTTAACTCTTGGAATGTTTTTGAACTAGTCCTCCCCTTAAACTTTAAGGCTATATAGCCTTGACAGATGGATGTATAGCTCTCATGCAAACCCTAATTTCAGGAGATTCATCTCATTCTTTGTGAGTAGGTACGTCTATAATGTGACTATAAGCATTTCAAGGTCTGGGACACCTACCTATCACTTATAAATACCCTTTGATTTGAGGAGAGGGACAACTTGGGCAACCCTATGGTTACGCTACCAAAATTCACTTTCGAACACCCATTTACGCAAAAACTCAAAACCTTAACTCATTCCAACTCAAACCAAGGTAGAACTAAGCCTTTTCTCTTAATCATTGTGCATTCCCTAAGCATTTTAAAAGATATTAAACTCATGGTGTGCTTTTAAGGGCAATTAATCATCAAAGAAGGCATTTAGAAAACCCTTCAACTCCCCTTCTTCTTCCACATTCTTGTCTTTATGTTTTAAAAAAATCTAGAAAATAGGGGCTACATAGCCTTAACTATAAGTTGTAAAGCCTTATTTTTTGGTTTGTCCAACCTTCATCCTAGGTTGTACAACCTAGTTTGACTGGTAGACATATGTACAAAGTTCTTTTTTCATTTCTCCATTCAAATTTCTTCTTTTCCAAAACCTTTTTAAGATTTCCAATGTTCCAGTAACAAAACAAGATGAGGAATAACATCCTAGGATTCCCATTCATCTTAAAATAGGACATTGATGTGGTTTTGAAGTGGTTTTACAACCCCTTTATTTATGTAATGCTTCATGTTATTTCACTTTTAGTTTTATGATGATTTTGATTATGTTTTGACCATTTAGGATAGTGACCAAGTGAGGAACTTAAGGTTACAATGACCTTAAGAGTCCTTTTTATTATTGTCTTTATGCTTAGAATACATAGTTAATGACTTGGCTTTACACTTCTTCCATTCCTTCGGGTTGTATACTAACCCCCACCATGGTAAGGCATACACATAGATGATTGGCTCTTCGTGAGCTCCATAAAAAGAGGATTCATGAATCTTATGATCCTTTCATCATAATCTTGCTTAAAGCCATTAAAAATCCTCTATTAGGCTTTACGTTGCTATTTATGATTCTTTCTTTTCATGATGCATACACTTGTGTTTAAATATTTAATGTTATGCATATGGTGTGGGGATGTGATATTATGGACTTAGATGTATGCTTAGGTACCTTAACTTTAGAGACAAGGTAAAATGATTATTAGGGACTTTATTTGCCTTCCTTTTAGTTTCTTTTACTTATTTTCCTTTGTTGTCACTAACTTTTTATCTTTCTTTAGGAATAGGTGTTCTTGCTCAAGTTAGACCATATGTTTGGTCTTAATTATCATCTTACATGATCATGAATTATTACACTTGAATGTATGGATATGCATGATGAACCCCCTTTCCCCTTTGAGATAATTATATTTAAATGAATGGATGACAATGCATGTTAAACCCCTATGAAATGATACATGACCCCCCCTTCCCCCTTTAAGATAATTATATTTGAATGAATGGATGATAATGCATGTTAAACCCTTATGACATGATGCATGAGCCTCCTCCCCCTTTGAGATGATTATGTTTAAATGGATATATGGATATGTAGGATGAACCCTATACCATGATGCATGACCCCTCTCCCCTGTGGATTGATAGAATGATTTACTTGGTTTGATTATGCTAGATGTATGCTTAAGACCATTAACCAAACTAATCAATAACTTGATTAAAACATTAAAAGTGAACCAAAATGCCTGAAGACTGAATTCTAATATTCAGACGGTTTGGGGGTGCCTAACCTCTTCAACAGGCCGTACCCAACTTTCGAACCTAATCTCTGATGGGGTAAAGATGAAATGAGCCTTATAATTGATTTAGATTAGTTTTAAATTTTGCTTTCCCTGAATTCTTATCTCCACTAAAATCGTGTGGTGACTCTATGTTTGCTAGGGATAGTACTAATGTATTATCTCATTTTGGTCCCCCTCCTCCCCGATGACTACCATTCGGATTAAAGGCTTCGAAATCATGCATGGCCTAAAATAGACCTCCTCAACTAGTCCATTCACTTCTCATATCTTAAGGTCATTACCTATATAAATAACTTCATCCTCTCGATCCCTAATTGGCCAATAAAAGAATAGAGTCACAATCAAGATCTCACTTGTTCGAGCTCAAAATTACGAAACCCAAGACACTCACTGATGGAATATAATCCATCAAAAATTTTATGCCTCCTTTTTAAATATTCTAAGTATAAACTTAAACATTCTTCCTTTAATTCTCGTTGATCTATCAGCTGAGAAATAATTAACAATAGACCCTTGAACACTTTAGTCGTCGTGACCCTTATTTTAATCAAAAGTTTTAGCCTAAGTGCATAACCTTTATACTCGGTCATATTGTTGGTTACCTTAAAATCAAGCTTTTTTGCAACATGGAAGAGTTCTCCTTCTAGCAATATTAGAATCACTCCTACACCTACTCCCTTATTGTTCATCGCCCTATCAAAATACATTATCCAACCCAGTGGCTTGATCGTGTCTAATCTTTTGTTAGGGAACTTAAAAAGTTTTGGTTCTCTTTTTTTGAGAGGTTATTATGCCAAATTCACTATGACTACCATTTCTTTAATCACCTTTATAGTCACATATTTGATATTAAACTCAATCAATAATACCAAAATTTTACCAATCTTCTCATCAAAGTAGGGGGCATCATGCAAGTATTTGACTAGGTCAAGTCTTCTCGGCTTGATTATACTTTTGTTTATAATACAAAAGCTTTTTACTGAGATAATAAATGACTTTGTTCATTCTTCATTTCATTTTCTTGAGTTAACATTACACCCATGACATTTTCCTCTATTGTGAGATACAAGATTAATGGCTTTCATGATTTTAGTGTTTTAATATCAATAGGTGGGTCAAATACTTTTTTATCCTCTTAAATGCTTTCAGGCTTTATTTGTTCCATTTCATCGGTTGGTCCTTTCTCAATAACTTAAATATTGGTCCACAAATAGGAGTAAGTCTCACTATGAACCTATTGATATATTACAAATGACTTAAGAAACCCCAGGCCTCCTTATTTGTCTTAAATGTAGGCATGTATTAAATAGCCTTCACCTTGTTTGGATCCATTTCAATGCCCTTCTAACTTACCACATGACCCTATAACCTTTTAGATGTAGCCTCGAATACACACTTCTTAGGATTCAATCTCAGGTTATATTCATTTACTATACAAAAGCTTCTCTAGGGCTTCAAAATGCCCTTCTTTTGTCTCAAACTTCAACATTATGTCATCCATGATTACCTCTACATTTTTATGGATTAAGTCATGAAATAAAGCTATCGTCATCCATTGGTATGTTACCCCTATGTTCTTTAATGTAAATGACATCACTTTATAACAATATGTTCCCCATTTCGTGATGAAAGCTATTTTCACCTTGCTCATGATAGCCATGAGGATTTAATTATAGAAAAAAATTGTCTATAAATGAGTACTTAATGCATGTTACAGTACTATCTAACAACATATTGATATGAGGAAGTGAAAAGTTATCTTTTGAGCAAGCCTTATTCAAATCCCTATAATATACACACATCTTGACTCTCTCATCTTTCTTTGGTACTGGGACTATATTGGTTAGCCATTCAAGATAATTCTCTATCTCTAGAAATTTGGCACTTAACTGCTTTGCCACTCCTTCCTTAACCTATCGGGACCACTTAGGTCTTATCCTCCAAAGTTTCTACTTTACCGATTTCATATACAGGTAGGTTTGAATTCTATGTTTTACAACTTGCATATCAACTCTCGATGTATCCTTATATGTCCAAACAAAGACCCTTTCATATTTTTTGAGTAACTATTCAAACTTTCTTCATTCTTCTAATATGACATCACTGGCAATGAGTATGATTTTTGGATTTTCCTGCATGCCAAGTTTAAATGTAGTGGTATGCATAAAATTAATGTTAAATGTGCTTATAAAATGATGCATGTTGTGCACACTACCATCAGAAAATACATCACACAAGTAAGCAAATTCATCATTCATTGCCTTAAACATAGAAAGAAATACATCATCATCCTAAAAAAGATTGGAAATAAGAACATCAGCAGTATTAAGACAAAAAATTCATCATTCATTGCCTTAAACATAGAAAGAAATACATCATCATCCTAAAAAATATTGGAAATAAGAACATCAGTAGTATCAAAACAAATAACTTTTTTAGGTAGGTTAGCAGAAGCTTTTTTGCTAGAGTTATCTCCTCTTCGATCTGCCCCTTTTCACTAGTTGCAGCATTGAGATCATTACTTGTTTAGAACCCTTATATTTCTTACCTTTTGTACTAGCCACGACTTTCACCACCTCTTCAAAGTCTTGCTTCATTTGGCTATCCCCCAATTCAATGTTCATGAAGCTCTCCCAATGGTCCACCACTTTTAAATCAATTTGATCTTACATCCATTTACCATCACCAATGTCTTTAACGAAACTTACAATCATGTCAGTAATATTTGCTGGAGTTAGTCCAACATATGTACCTTGAGTGAAAGTCCAGCATATGCACCTTGAGTGAACTTGTACAACCTGGTATATCCCCATTTTGGATCTATAATAGAGGGATATTTATTAATGATTTGAGACTTCTCTTTTATGAAATCGACATCTGTAGCTCAAAATAAATATTCTTGCGAGCATCATTCTTCCTCTTTCACTGAGAGCTTTTTTTCTATCATCCTATGCCATATAGTTTGAGGGTTATACAATATTATAAATTGATTCGACTCTTGGTTATGTTTAGTCCCTATGACTTGTTTACCTTTATTCTTCCTATTGTTCTTTTCATCTTCCTCTTCCAATAAATCTCAATAATTTTGATAGCTCAACTCTCTAACATCCATATAAAAGAAAGCCCTTTCAAGCTTATCCATGATATTGTCTTTTACTAGCTTTTCATCTTTTCTCATAACTTCCTCTTTAACCTCCCTAACTATATCCCATTCCTTCATGAAAAAGTCAAACAATGGCCCATATAGATCCTTTGCTTATGACTTTGATTTTTTACCCCTGTAGCCTAGTCCTTTTCGAGTGGTCCTAGTAGGAATTTCAGGAAGCTCTGACATGCCAGTGGAATTCTTTCCTAACCCTTGGCCCAGTAAAAAGTTTATATTCTTCATAACTCCCATCACTTTTAGATCAACCCATTTATTAATGAGCCAAGCACTTGAAAACCTATAAGATATGAAATAGTTGACACAATTTCTTTAACTTTTACATAGATAGTCACTATCCCCCATGTGTAAGGAATTTTAACCTTTTTATGTATAATGGATGGCACTTATCTTAATGGATGATACCATGGTCTCCCTAATGGTAGTGAAAAAGTAATTAGAATAGCTAATACCATAAATTCCACCATTGTTTATATGATCCTAGTCCTCACCATGGTCCTCAATATACCTAAGGTTAGCCTCATACTATCATCCCAAGTCTATATGATTTTATTTAACACTTCTAAGTCTTTCTTTGATAATCTAAACTTGTGTAGCAATTTGAAAGGGCATAGGTTAATCTCGAATCCATCATCAACCATCATACATAGAGTACACTTCCCTTTTACATTGACCCTAATGAATAAAGCAAAATTGTGATCCCTTCCTTTCGATGGCAAGCCTTCATCCAAAAAAGTGATCTTTCATTTGGGGCTAAACAAAGCAATAACATCTTTCAGAATGGCTTCAATAGAAATGATCAAGCTGCACAGAGCTTCATTCATGGCTTTCATATGCTTCTAAGAAGTAATGAGCAATTCCCACACACTAAAATGAGTGAGCAACTTTTTTAACTATTTTATGATAGGGTTATCAACCTCCTTTTCTCTCACAACAAATTCATCTTTCTTCTTCTCAACTCTTAATTCTTTAGAGGCCTTCCTATCAAGGTATTATTTCCCATTTTGAGTTACATGCCTCAACAGTCTTTGGATAATTAAAATATCAAGTATTAGCAAACCCTTTTAATGATAACTCAAAAAGCTCTAAAATAGTGTTGCAGCACCTCATACGCCTTCATAACTAGTACATACGAATGAACATGGTTTTTTACATTCTGAGTTCTTGTGAACTTCAAGAGCTTAAGTATGAAAAAATTAGTTGGAAGCTTGTCAAATTTAAGAGCTAGTAATTCTTTGATATTTATTCCCATCTCAAAACCTTTAGTACTAAAAACCTTCTAAATCTTCTCTAGTTGTTTAGCAAAGTCATCAAATTAAGTGCTCTCTTTCTCACTTTCTGTGGGTTTATCCAAAATAATAATAGTGCTCCTTACTTCTTTGGTAAGCTTGCACTCATGATGCTTTTTCATCCTAAATGGATACACACCAATCACCACAGGTTGAGGTGTTTCCATTAGTGTTTTCCCTTTATCATTCTTGCTAGCAGAGGCATTCCCTTTCTTTAAAATCTCATTAACATGCTTGTTAACCTCTTTAATAATTCTTTATTCCATATGGTGATTAAAGCTAACCATTATCTTATCCAAAATCTTAAGTGAATGGTTAGTTCCAGAAATTGATCAATTCTTTGAATAGGACTTGATGTCTTACTTTTTTTATAAAGTTGATTGCCCTTTTTCTTCCATGAGAGATTGGATGGAGCTATGATGGCTACAAGGCAACTGTTATTAGTATGATGTATGTATAAGTAAATGATGCATGTATGCATGTTATGCGTGATATAGACACATAATTCGCAAAAGATCCTTCCAATCTTATTCCTCCTACACATGAGTTTTACATGCACTTTCCTAGGTTAGGTCTCATTCTTCCACCAATAAAGGGTAGAGAATGTGTGTGGTTGCCTTAGACTAAAAAAGGTCATGATATCAAGAAAACACATATACAAAAGAAATAACTCTTTGCACTACTTGAAGGAAGAAATGTACAAGGAAGATTCCTTTTAATAATCAAGCAGGGATGTATATAACCATAAAAACTATCTTACATGGTGAGGTAGGTGATACACGAATATTTATAGAAAGAGATATTTATATGAGGGATAGTGGGATAACATTGTATTTATACTAAGGGATGCCTAATCATGTTTCTTTTATACGGGGGATAGTGGGATAACATTGTATTTATATTAAGGGATACCTAATCATATTCCATGAAGAACCTAAACCCTTCCTTTATAGGGGAAATACAAACAAGAGGGTGTCCCATTTGAAGGTGTTATTAGCTCTTACATTTGCTTATTAGTTGAAAGGGTTTGTTGAAGTTGATAGTTCCCACAAGCTTGCAGAGTAATTGTCATAATCCCCTATTTGATATACCTAAAGTAACTAGGCTTGTGAGTGATAAACCCTCCTCACCTTCTCATAAGCCTAAATGGAGCTTAGGTCTCATGTTTGCAGAACTCAACAGTTCATCTAAGGGTAAACCTAGTATAAATGGTGAGGTGTAGAGGCTATATTGATGCAAGTGGACTTGATTAATAATGAATTTAAGATGTTAAAGTGAACCAAAGATTAAACACGAAGTCAATTTTGGGTCCCTAATAAAGTCGCCATTGTGAGCGCATCAAACTTAAGTTTTCACTTGAATAAGTAAAATCTTGGTTGTAATGTCATCCTTTTATTGACCAAAGGGGGATCAAGAGGGTAAGGGTCTTTAAATTGGTAATGGCCTAGAGAAATTGCATGGATTTAGATTAATAAGGGATCCTTTAGGCCTCGCATCAATTGAAAGCCTTAAGTCCAAATTGTAGTTATTAGGGGAATAAGGTAGGATAATACTTTAGCATCATCCTTAGGAATTATGGAGTTGCCACCCGACTTTCATTAGGACAAGAAGCCTTGCAAGGCAAAATTTGAACCTAATTTAAGTAAATTAGGAGGTCCATTTTGTCTGAACCTCATTAGATATCCAGTTTGGAAATTAGGTACGGCTTGGGGAAAAGGTTAGGCATCCCCAAACTGCTCAGATATTAGAATTAGCCTTCGTGCATCTTTGGTTCACTTTTGCCAACTTAACCAAGTTATCAATTAGTCTAATTAGTGATCATAAACATTCCTCTAGGGCCACCAAACAAAACAAACCAAGTGATCAAGACATGCATCATGGCAAAGGGGGTGACAAGCATATCAATATCCATATATCCACCACGTGACATGCATATTCATCTCAAGGTAATGGGGGTATGTGACATGGCATATGGCAAACATGAATTTCCATTCATCACACATCATGCATAATCATCTTAAAAGGAATGGGGATCAAGTGACATGGCATAGGGTTTTATCATGTATAATATCTATCACACATCATCCATGCTCATATGGGATGATTATTAAGATCAAATTCATGGTTTACCTCAAATGAACACGTACACCCAAAAGGAACATAAAGTTAGTAATTTCATCATAGTGTAAATCAAGAAAAACAAAATAAATAAACCTATACCATGGCCAACACCTTACCATGTCTCCAAAGTTAGGCTACTTAAGCATACATCTAAGTTCATGATAACATATCCCAACATGTCATAGAAAATGCAACAATGTCGAACAAACATGAAGATATAACTTATGGAATATAAAGAAGTGTAAATATGAATTTCCAATGGCTTAAGGCAAAAAATCATCACCAAAGAGGGATCCTAGGGTAATGAACCCTCTCCTTTTGTAGCTTCCAATGAGCACGACATCTATGTGTACTATTCACCATTAAGAAGGTTAGCATACAACTGATGAGGAAAGGAAATTAGAAGCCAAAATAAAGCCCTAAAATTATTGAAAATCAATATGACCATAATGAGACTCCTAAGGTCCTAGGAACCTTAAGTTCCGCACTTGACCAGTATCAAATCAGGCCCAAATAAAAACCTAAAATATTGTTTGATCATATTGTGAAAGAACATGGAGTATCAACACAAAATAAACCTTAAAATTAATTTAAATTTGTTCAAGATTCCATTTTTGAAGTGAATATGGGTCTTAGGCCATTAAACCTCATTTTATTCTGCTAATGAAACCATAAAACCTTATAAAAAATAGCTTTGGAGTAAAGGAATCCATATGAAAAGATTAAGGAGTTTGCAAAAATGTCCTAGACAAATCAGGTTATACAACCTATTATGAGGACTATATAGCCTAGAAAAGAGGGTTGTATGGCCTACATCAACGTTGTACAATCCTCATTTTCTAGATTTTGAAAATCAAGGAAAAAAGAAAAAAATGGAAGACAAAGGAAGGACAAGGGGTCTTCTGGATGCTTTTATGTATTATTTTTCCCTCAAAGGTTCACAAGTTCAATATTTCCCTCTAAAATGCTATTTGGAATTGAAAGTTTAGTCTCAAAGCCTTAACAACTACCTTGGATGCTAATGTATTTAGGTTAAGTGTTTGATTTCTAGAGGATTAGGATTTTGAGTTGGGATTTTGGTAAAGTAACCTTAAGGTTGTCCAAGTGATACGAACAAGGTTGGATTAGATTTCTTACCCTTATGCATGATAATAGTTGCCTACATCTATCAAATCAAGTATTAGAATTTTGATCTTTAAATCCTAATTTGACCTTTAGAAAACTTATTTCTAACAACTTAAGTTATAAAGATTCAAAGTTGTGTTAATTCAAACCCTAAATCAACTAAGCCGATTTAAGATCAAAATTAACAAGTTTGTGAAATTATTAAGCCTTGATTTAATAATCTTACAAACTCCACTCAAGAACTCAAGAAGAGAATTTAATCTCATAAGCAAAATTGCTAAAAGAAATAATATTGATTGAATTCCCCTCTTGACTGAATATGAGGGCTATTTATAGCTTTATAATGCTTAATCTAAAACCTATTAGGATTTAGTTTACTTTCCTTAACATAATTTAATATTTCCTAATGTAGTAAGTAAAGCACAATCCTAAACTGAATAGGAAAACTAAAGAAACATTATGATTGGTCAACAAGAATAAACCAATATATTTTATTAACTAAAGAACAACTAATCCTAAATATAAAAGAAAAATCCTAAATAGAAAAGGAAAAGGATTCAACTTAATGAGGGAATCTGAATGGCATTAGGAAACATTGACAACTAAGGAAATATTACAAGAATCTTAAACTTTGGGCTTTGTTTCCATGCTTACATGACTTAGGCTTCCTTTTACATGCCTTGTGCTTCTTTTTACAGGCCTTGGCTAAATTAGGTTCTGCTTGGGTGCTTTCCACAAGTTGAGTTGTTGTATTAAGTTAAGTGTTCCATTTGAAGAGTTTAAGCTGCCATCATATTTTAATTAGGCATCATGCATCCTTTACTTTTCTTTAGCTAATCCAAGTGTAACTTGTTGCATGCATGCTCCAATTGCCTCTTTAAACTTCTTTAGCCTTCCCCTTGTGATTGGGCCTTTAAGTTTTTTAAATAGATATTTTTCTAGTTTGCCTTGGCTATTTGCATCAATCCCTCCTTCCTGAATAGGATTCATCCTCAAATCAATACCTTCACCAAAATCAAAAGGGGAGAAATCATGAACACTAAATGTGGCACAAACATTATAATCATTATGCAAATCTAACTTGTAAGCATTATCATTAACCCTTTTTAAGACTTGAAAATGTCCATCTCCTCTAGGGTCTAACTTAATTTTTTTATGGTTAGGAAACCTTTCTTTCCTAAAATGTACCCAAACCTACTCACCCGATTCAAATACCACTTTAACTCTACCCCTATTTATATTTTTAGCAACTTACTCATCCATCTTTTCAATATTCAAATGCACCTTCTCATATAATTGTTTAATAAATTCATATTTTTTTAACCTTCCATATCAACTTGCAAATTAGAAGGAATAGGGAGATAAATCCAAAAGACTCAATGGTATAAATTTATAAACAATCTCCAAAGGACAATAATATGTAGAAGAATGCACACTTCTATTATATGCAAATTCTATAGGTGGTAAACATTCCTCCAAAGTCTTCAAATTCTTTTTCTTCAAAACTCTCAAAAGTTGCCTTAAAGTCTTATTTACAACCTCAGTTTGACCATCAATTTATGGGTGACATAAAGTATAAAATAACAACTTAGTCCCTAATTTGCCCCACATTATTTTCCAGAAGAAACTCAAAAATTTTGTATCCCTCTCTCTAACAATAGTTTTAGATACCATGTAACTTCACATTCTCTTTGAAAAACAAATTATCTATGTTAATGGCATCATCAGTTTTGTGACATGTAATAAAATGTGCCATTTTAGAAAATTTATCAACAACCATAAAAATAGAATCATCACCACATTTTGACCTAGGTAACCTAAAAATCAAAATCCATAGATATATCAATCCAAGATGAACTAGGAATAAGTAAAGGCATATAAAGACCATGCAGTTTTGATTTAGATTTAGCTTGTTTGTATGCAACACATCTATCATACATTTGTTGAACACTAATTCACATATTAGCTAATAAAATGGCTCATGCAAAACATCTTAAGTCTTGTGAACTCCAAAGTAACCCATAAGTCCACCACTATGGGCTTCCCCAACTAGCAATTCATAGACAGAACTCTTAGATACACAAAGTTTGTTATCTTTAAACAAGTAACCATTATGCTTAAAGAATCTATAAAAAGCACCTTTTTTTCACAATTTATAAAGAAATCACAAAAATCTAAGTCACTAACATACAATTCTTTGATATACACAAAACCAAGTAATTTAATATCCAGAATAGAAAGAAAAGTACACCATCGAGATAGTGCATCAGCTAATATATTTTCCTTACCTTGTTCATACCCTATGACATATGGAAAAGACTTAATAAATTCACTCCACTCAACATGCCTTTTGTTTAACTTATGTTGTCCTTTACAGTATTTAAGAGATTCTTATTATGTATGAATGACAAATTCCTTCAACAAAAGATAATGCTTCTATGTTTACAATGCCTTAACCAAAGCATGCATCTCTTTATCATAAGTTGGATATTTTAATGAAGGTCCATTAAGTTTTTCACTAAAGTAAGTTATGGGCCTTCCTTCTTGCATTAAAATAGCTCTAATACACAAACCTAAGGCATTGCATTGAATTTTAAAAGTATTACAAAAGTTAGGTAAATCTAATAAAGGCGCACTAGTTAATTTAGATTTCAACAAGTCAAAAGCATGTTGTTGCACCTCCCCCTATTTAAAACCAACACTCATTTTGATAATTTCAGTTAAGGGAGCAATAATAATGCTAAAATCCTTTACAAACCACCTACTAAAACTTACTAAACTATGAAAATACCTTACCTCATTTACACTAGATGTAATCGACCACATCTTGATGGCACTTACCTTATTTTCATCAACTTATATTCTATCTTTGCTAATAAGAAAACCTATTAAAACAAGTTTAGAAGTAAAAAAAAGAACACTTTTTAAAGTTAACAAGCAACTTTTCTTTTTACAAAACTTCAAAAACTAACCTTGCATGTTTTAAATGCTCTTTTAAAGACTGTCATCAAAATAAATAACTATAGATTTTCCTAAGTATGCACATAAGATATGGTTCATCAATCTCATGAAAGTGCTAGGGGCATTAATTAGCCCAAAAGGCATAACTAACCATTCATACAATCCATATTTAGTTTAAACTGCTATTTTTCATTCATCCCCTTCACGTATACTAATTTAATGATAGCCGCTTTCAAATCAATTTTAGAAAACATGCTTGCACCATGCTATTCACCTAACATGTCATCTAACCTAGGAATTAGATGTCTATACCTAATGGTTATCTTATTAATGGCCCTACAATCAACACACATGCGTCAAGAACCATTCTTTTCAAGCACTAACAAAATATGAAACATATAAAGAATCAAATTTTCCCTTACCAAACCTTTTTCCATAAGCTCTTCTACTTTCCTATGAAACTCATTTGTCTCCTTAGGGTTATTTTTATAAGCTAACCTATTTGGAATTTGACAGCCTGGAATGAAATCAATTTGGTACTCAGTTCCTCTTAAAGGTGGCAATCCTTTAAGCACATCTTCGGGAAACAAATCTGAAAAGTTATATAACAAAGAAATAAAACCATTAGGAATAATATTGATTAGATCATCACTAAAAAAAAAACACGTTAATTTCTCATCTTTATATAAAAACATAGCCATAGGTGTTTTGGTTGGCAAGGCTTTCCTCATATCCCTCTCTTTAGCAAATATAACTTTTTCACACCCTCTCATTTTGCATGCCTCTCTTTCTTTTTATGGGCATCCTCTCTTTGCTCTCCTTTTTCCACTATAATCTCACACCCTTCTTTAGTTTTTCTCACTACTCTCTTTTTGTTTCTTGGTTGAATGCATTTTGTCTATCTCTCTCATTACTTTTTGGTCTCTAAAACTTTGTTGAGGTGTTAAAGAATACAAAATAATATGTTTGCCCCCAAAATCAAACTTATAAGTATTAGATAACCCATCATGTTTAGATGGCTCATCAAATTGCCATGGTCAACCTAAAAGTATATGGCTAGCTTGAATAGGAATAAGATCACAAAGTACCTCATCCTTATATTTACAATAGAAAATGATATCAAAACTTGCTTAGTGGCTTTTTCTTCACACTATCATTTAACCATTACATGTTATAAGGTTTAGGATATTTTCATAGTCGATAAATTTAGCCTTTAAACAACATAGTTACTAGCTACATTGGTGTAACTACCACCATCAATAATAGTAAGACATGAATTTCCAACTATCCTACACCTATAATGAAAAATATTTTCCTTTTGAATTTGATCATCTTTAACTTGTACACTTAAAGAACGCATAGCCACAATAGTATTTTTACTAGTTACCTCATTGGGATCTTCAAAATCATCATCACCAATATCTTCTAATGGAAGCATCTCGTGATCAGTTGCGTAGCCATCGTCCTTATCATCACTTACTATCTCTCCATCATACAAAACCGTAGTCCTTTTATTATGGTAATCATGTGCCATATGTCCTCTTCCTTGGCACTTAAAATAAACAATTGAACTTAGCCTTTTAGGGGGTTTAAGTCCCTACTTCCCTTTTTAGTGGTTTGGTCTTGGGCATATTGTTGGGCTTGTCACCATTTTTAAACTTATTAGTCGAAGAAACTAAATTGAAATTGGGCTTAGAATGCTTACTTTTATATTGCCTTTCCACCATAATTGTAAGGTGATATAACTCCTCCAAACTGTCACATTGCTTTAGCTTAACATCATTGGTGATTTCCCTATTGAGACCAACAAGAAAATGTGCAAAGTCTACTCCATAGGCTCTTCAAGTTTTGCCCTAATCAAAGTGATTTCAAGGTCTTGATAATACTCTTCCACACTCCTATTACCTTTTATAAGTCTTTGCAAATTTTTATGTACATCTCTAAGGATATAACTAGGAATAAATCTATTTCTCATGGCCCTCTTCTTATCTACCCAAGTACAAATTGGTGGATCCCCACATCTTCTTCTAATCCTTCTAATTTGATCCAAACATACAAGAGTATATCCCACAAATTCAATAGCAACTAATTTAATCTTTTTGCCTTCATTGTAATTATTACAATAAAAAAAACAAAATCTACATTCTTTTTCCAAGATAGATAGGCTTTAGGATCATTGGAACCACTAAAGGTAGGAATCTTCATCTTGATGTTATTGAGATTGTCATCTTGCTTAATAGATCTTTGTGAGCTACCTATCATGGAATCACCCTCCTTATCATCTTGAATAATCTTTCGTTGCTTATAATTGGTATGGGTAGTGTTGGAATTTAAGGTGATGTTTCAATCTTCTCATACATTGATTGGAAGTGCTTCTCAATATAGGTCGTATGAGCTTATAAAGCTTTCATGAACAACTTCCAATCTGGTTCTTCTTAAGGATTTTCCATGGTTAGTAAACAATGAAAGAAAACCTCACCAAACACTTCCTCACGTGTTTACACTCAAAATATAGCAATCACACTCATGTTTAACTCAAAATAGGTTTTTATCCTCTTTTAAGCTCACCACTCTTACTTTTTACCTCTCTTAGATTCTTTTATCTAAGTTCTTTAAGGAATTAAGTTACTTTATGTTGAATTCAAGCCCAAACTGAACACAAATAAGTAAACTAACTCTAGAAAGGCTTAGCAAACAAAGGATTCAAAATCAATACAATTGGTGCAAGAAACCAATCTTTAAAGGCCTAAGTAATATTTTAAGATAAAAAAGAAATTTTAAAGTGTTTAAACTGAAATTGAACTTGAAATAAATGGAATTTTATAGCCTTGGCCGAATAGCAATGAAAACTTCAAAATCGGCTACTTAGTTTGCAAACAAGTTCAATGTGATGTGCCTATGGAATGATATTCTATCATGATAGTGATGTGTGTCATAACTAGCATCAAATTTGATATAGAGCGTATTTTTTTTTAGCCTTAATTTCAACTATTTTAAGGGGATATAAAGAGGCAAATTAAGATTTTGATGAGGGAACCTTTTTTTATCACTTTTTCATCTTTAGGATAAGAGAAAACACTAGGGTTGCACACTATTTTTAATACTTTTTTAAGAATTCAAAAAAAAAATCTTATTGAAGATAAACAAAAAAGAGTTGAGGAGATCGCCATTAAAGCTTAGCATTAACATAATCATACTTTTATTGTAACTTTAAAGAGTTTCATCTTTGTCTCATTATCTCTTATTTCTTTTTATTATTCAAAAATGATTCTTAAGCATATGGTTATGGATTGGTCATGGAACATGTTAGCCTAAGTTTCTTTTTTTTCTAAGGTATTTGATGTAGCCATGGAATGTAATGATTGATTTATGATTCTTTGACATTTTTAGATTATTATTATTATAAGTGAATGGCTTTTTCCACTTAATACTTATAATTGCTTAAATACTAATATCAAGAGATTGTAAATTAAAATAGACCTAAAATCAATCCCCTTAAGTTAATTGACAAGTAGAGATGCACACTTAGCCTATTGCTATCAATATGGATTATTAGTTCTTAATGAGTAATCTTAATTCTATGGTTCACATCGAGAAATGGTTCCATGAGATGGGATTGCATGATTGAATGATTACTCAAGATATAGGACTTAAGTACTTTTGAGCAAACTAATAGTTATAATATATAATCTAAACCATCCTCAGATAATTAAAGCATCATGAAAACATGGTTTATTCACATAAGGTTTTTCTTACTAATTGTTTATACTCTTACGTTATTTTGCTTTCATCTTAGTTAATTTTAAATTAGTTTAGTGTTAGACAAAATACATTTAAATTGCTTTCGAGATAAAAATTTGATCTTTATATTTTGATACTTATACTTGCTATCCTTATTCTAGTGCATTATTATAACTTAAACAACTTGAACATTTATGTTTATCAATAATTTTAACATTTGTCTAAAAAATTTAGCTAAGTGCTGTAACAACTAGTTTTCCAAAACTTGATAAAACTTCTCAACTGGTTTCTACCTTTAGTTTTTTTTTTTTTTTAGGATTTCACATATAAAGACCCTCAATTAAACTCCAAGAAGGAAAAAGAAAGTTCATCAAACTTTATCTTTGTGTGCAAACCTTCTTTATATGTTACTTTTATATTTTGGATAGTGAAGCTTTTGCATGATTTGTAAGCTAATATTGAGTTTGTAAGAGAGTTGATTTCTTTAAGTGCTAAACTATATTTGTTGCCTACTATAACGTCTTTAACACTTATAAAAGGCTCAATTATTTATTAAGTGAAATAGGATAGTATTGCTATATTATTCATATCAAAATAACATAGGGTGGGTTTAGCTTTCTTAATCATTGAAAGAAAGTGTATAACACCCTTAGCCCAAAAAGGATGGGTTATGATGATCTTTGAAAAGATAGTGAAAGGCCTAGGTCTTATTTAGGAAGTGGCATATTACCAAACCATTATAAATTTTTATGTTTGATTTTTCCTTTCTCATTTCATTTTATTAAGTTTTAATTGCAATTAATTCACCCCTCTCACCCCTTATTAGGTTGCCATTCTTACTATGTTCAATAAGTGATAACAGATCCTAGCCTTTTTCTAAAGCTTAATTATGAGATGTATATATTTATGGTGGCCCAAAATGAGCATGGAACAAAATGGTAATAAGTAGTGAGACCCCCATTCTTTAGCAAATTGATTATTAATATTAGAACATTAATATTAGAACATTAGAATGCACTACTTTTTAAAGGTTATAATCCATTAAGCTAAGAAACATTATAAAAATGGGTCCATACACTATAATGAAAACACTTGTATATGAAACTCTAGCAAAGAAAGACAATGATGAAATATTAGAAAGGGAAAAAAAGCAAGTTGCAAATGATGACAAGACCATCCACAACTCTTTTATGCCTTAAGTAAAAATGAGCACAACAAAGTGACCATGACGATAATTGCTAAGAATGCCTTAGAGATTACATATGAGGATACAAATCAAGTTAAAGAAAACAAAGTGGAAACCCTCAATTTTGAATATGATACCTTTTTAATGAAGCTATAGGAGGAAATTTCTAAAATACATGATCACTTTATGAAAATAGTTGGAAGGCTTTTAGGAAAACTTCCATAAAAGAAGAGCTTGTAAAGAAATTTCTAAGGTGTCCAGCAAGTTCACTTCTCTTAAAACTTAAAGGACCTAAAGAACATGCCATCCAATGAGCTAGTAGGCAACCTCATTGATTAAAAGCTCCATCTATAAATGGAAGCCAATAAAAGAAAAATGGGATTTGTACTCAAAGACACTTCAAAACCATTAAGCTCTAATGATGAATAAATAAAGATGAAGATATGGCTCTAATGGAAAATAAATTTAAGAGGATGCCTTAAAGGAAATGCAAAAGTAAGCTTGAACAAATGGAATGTTATGGGCATGGAAAACTTGGTAAAATAAACATTGATTGCCCTAAGGCTAAAGTTGAGAAAAATGAAAAGAAGAAAAAGAAAGTATACAATGCCATTTGGGATGATTCAAGTTCCTTTGAGTCATGCCAATCCAAAAATGGGGAAGGGAGAATAAGAAGGGACAGACAAAATTTGTGTTACATGGCAACTATGAAAATATCTCCAACCAAGGTATAAATAAATCCTTTAGGTAGTGATTTAGATAATGATGATATTGAATTAGAGCATAAGAATTTATTTACTATTGAAATTGTTATTGAAGCCCTAAAATTGACCAATAATGATCTTTGTAAGAGATTTGAAAGAAACAAAACTTTGAAGATAAAATCAATGGAATTGAATTTTAATCAATGAGAAGAGATTTTATGAAATCATGTCTTCACAAAATGAGAGTATTAAAAGGGAGGTTTTGAATTTGAAAGACTCTCTTACCTCTTTTAGAAAAAGTAAAGAAAAACTTGATTTGATTTTAGGCTCCTCAAAGACTTTAAGAGATAAAAATGGCTTAAACTTTGATTATTCAAAAGCCTATACATTTTCCAAAAAATCGTGAAAGCATCATCAAACTTCTTTTTTAAAAAAATTGTAAAACTTTTTATTTTTCATCATTTAGGATACATATGCATAACTTAAAATCCACACACATATATAAATGTGTAAAGACCTCAACAAAACATGTTTACATCTATAAGTTTAAAAAATAGAGAAAAAATAAAAATGCTTATGCATCACATATTCCTATGTCTCGATCATTAAGGAAAACATCTCATGACTACTCTACTCAAAGACTAGAAGAACATTCCTTTGGTAATGCTTTTGCAATGAAAATTTTAGCATAAGGCATACTTTTGCTATATAAGACTCAATGATTAAAATGTTATTATTCCTAACACCCTTGGACCCAAAAAGAAATGGCTACTAAAGAAAAATTTATTTTAGGAACTCCATTACTAAGCACTCAAAATGCAGAACTCTAAGGTGAATGGAGATTAATGGTTTGGAGGAAAACAAATCTTCAAAAATTTAAATTGGTATGTAGACATACCAAGGACTATAAAGAATTCTTTGACCCTCCCTCCCCCCACCCCCCTTCTTGCTCTTAATTTTATTAATATTTGCATAATTTAAGAGGGAGTTATTATGCATGCTTCATTTGGCAATATAACTTTGGCATATGTAACTTTTTATTGTTTCATTGTCTTGCTTTTCCACCTACCCCTTTCCTTCATCACGTGGTATCTCATATATTATGTGACCCTAAGGTTGTGATTGATATGGATAAATTTTTTTACAAATGGTATTAGGCCTAATTGTTGGGGAGGTTTTCTTTAAAGAAATGTTATAACTCTTTAAAATAAATCGAATAATACATGTAAAATGAGTTGTTTTAAAAAAGAGGGATTGTATATGCATGTCTCTTTTTGAAAACACCTTAGTCATATACAATATTTTAATATTTACTTTTAGTTTTAGTAATATGTTTTTTTGGCCTTTTTTTTTTTGTTTTAAGTATCTTTTTTCATGACCTTAAGTTTTGAGGAGGTTTGTTTGAAAGGAGATGTCAAAAAAAATTTTTTTTAAAAAGTTTCATTTTTATTTTTTTAACTTCTTTTTGTCATAATGATAAAATTTTTAGATATTGATAAAATGCCTTTTTATTTTTTATCAAGCATATTAGTTTTGTCATATTCAAAAACAAGGGAGATTGTTGATGTAACAACCATTTTCATATACAAAACTCATAGCATCCATGTCCGAAAATACATATGTATAAAAGTTTTATTCATCATACATACATAATCAAACATGTATTTAATGTACATATATGTTAACTAATGTCAAGACTAGTGACCATAACTAGTTCTTATCTAAATGTATGTATATGACACAAGGAGAGAAGGAGTTGAAATTCAGCCGACGACCTGTGGTCCATGTGTCTCAATGCAAAACTCTAAGCAACAAAGTGTCCAATCCCTATTATTCGGAATCTGAAAAATATAATTGTGATTTGGTGAGTCGCGACTCAATGAATAAAAATAATAATCAGATTTTTATATCACAGCCAATAATCAACTATCATCAGGATACATTACAAGTATAACATTTGACTATGCAAGTGCAAATGCAATAAATTAATTTTTGTCATGACCATGCAAGGCAAACACTGCTCTAGGGAATTCATGTGATTCAAGTGACATTTGATTTGCTGGCCAGCATATAATAAGTGAATCATTTGATCAATAACATATGCCAATGGGACCTATTGGTCCATCTTCCACGTGATTTGTAAGTGTTTGACAAGCCGGTCACAACGTTCTTTTAGTTCCATATGCAAGTGTTCACAAATTGTATACCAAGTAATCATTAAGAACATATGATTCTCACTTGACTTGTATTCACATGTAAAATGCAATAATTCAATCATATATACATGTAATAGAACATGATCATATCATAAAATTATCACACACACATACACATTGAATCTAATTATGGTTTTTACTCACCTTTTGATGTGACCAACTATTATGGTAGGTTTGGTTCTCTCTCTAGGGCTTCCTCAAAGTGTTGAGATCCTAACATTTGATACATAGATGGTTACAAGTATGTCAAAATGATTATGAATGCTTGGTATGCAACTATGGCATGATTCAAGCAAGTGGACCTAGTGTTTATGCATATTTTCCTTATATGGCAGCCTGCGCTTGCTACACTCTCATAGTAATAACTTTAGATATACTTATCCAAATGACTTTATTCTTTTTTTTCAAACAAACTAGACATATAATGAGATAACATATTCGAATCTTAGGCTAATATTAGACACAAAAAAAATGTGGTGAATTTTAAAATTTTTCCCCATTGCAATGTCATCTCAGTTTGAGTAGGTCTTACATTCCTAGGTGTATCTCAAATTTTACAAATCCAATTGTATTAATAATGTACCATCAGTTAAAAAACATATAAAATAACATTTTTCATGTTTTACTTATTATCTAATTTGGTCTATAAGGTCATTAAAACAAAGGACCAATCTTAGGGTGAGCAGGTTTGTAACATGTTGACAAATAGTCATGATGAAGGGACAATATCTCAACAACCACACTGGTTTTGGCAAAAATATTTCACAGGTATGTATATCAGACATAAATATACAACTTTAAAGTTTGGATCATCATCAAATCATAAATCTATGGCCATCAAATTCTTGGAGAACAAAATTAAAAGAAAGGTGGGGTTTCATCTGGATACAAAATCAGTCCCAATCAATGAGCCATATCTCTTTCCACACAATAAATCAATCAAAACTGCTTTACAAGTATTTATAAAGGATATAACCCTACAAATTTCATGTTTTACACTTTGCCAAAATTAGAACATAAGGCATCAACATCAAAATATAAGAAAACAGAATGACTGAGGTCATCTCTGTTGGTTATGAACCAACCCTAATGAAGGAGCCATAACTCCTCACACACACCAAATCTAGAAAAACTGTTTCATATGCTTTTATATGGGATAGAAAGCTACAATGTTCATATTTTGTACTTTCCTTAATTCCTCTTTTAGTGTTATGAAATCGTGGGTACAAAATCTTGCTCCAATAGCCAAATCCAACACAAGCAGCTCTTATTCTCTTGGATTTCAACTTCCATCCAAGAGCTCTACCTCAATTATTCCATAATTCTCACTAACCATGCATGATTAACATGTCATTAGAGGTTAACATAAGTTGAGAAGATAATAAATTAACTTACCTATTATCCCAAAATTGGAGAACCTTAGGACTCTTTCTTAGGAAACCTACACTTCTTCTTCTTCTTCTTCTTCTTTTTCCTTTTTTTCTTTCTTCCTTAGCTCTCTCTCTCTTATGCTATAACTTATGTCTAACCCCTTAATTCTGATTGTAATGGGTAAAAAATTCCACTTATAAGCCTATTGCAATAACAAAAATCATGGTGTTGCATTCCTATTGGTTGGAAGTTCACTTTCCTCTTTTAGTCCCTCTTCTTCACTCCTTATGCACT
Source organism: Omphalea diandra (assembly GCA_949677035.1). NCBI lineage: Eukaryota > Viridiplantae > Streptophyta > Magnoliopsida > Malpighiales > Euphorbiaceae > Omphalea > Omphalea diandra. The sequence continues at coordinate 1,049 of CATIWR010006213.1, read as the reverse complement.
TCCATCCATCTACTAATTCCAATATGCTCCTTATACTTTAAAATAAGCTCTATAGCACCATTATTTATGATGTTATAACAAGCACACAATATAAAATAATTTATCATGCAGCTATACAAACACTACACATATGTTCAAGTGTCCCAAATGCAACGGTGCAAGTGTCATTATCGTGCTTCTACAATTCACATGTCTAAATAATTATTTATCCAATGCACATATTCATGTGGGATTTTATATCATTTATACAATGAATATGTTCATGTGATAATGCCAATGAATGTGAATAGGGATGTTACATTTCTTCCGCTCTTATAAAGAATTTCATCCTCAAAATTCAATACCTATAAACAAATGTGGATATTGTTGTTTCATGTTCTCTTCGATTTCCCATGTAGGCTCTTCTTATGAGTGGTTTCTCCATAACACCTTAACTAAAGGGATTTCTCAATTTTGTAACTATTTTGTCTTATAACCGATCATTTCCACTGGTTATTCAATGTAACTTATATCACCTACAATTATTATCGAAGAATCCCTAAGTATACATGTAGGATCAAACTGATTCTTCATTAGTATACTCATATGGAATACATCATGAATTTAAGCCATCTTTGGTGGTAGTGCTAGTCTATAAGCCAATGGACCAATTCTTTCTAAGATCTTATATGGTCCTATGTATCGAGGACTCAGTTTCCCTTTCTTGCCAAATCAAATTATTCTTTTCCATGGTGAAACTCGAAGGAACACTTTATCTCCCACCTCATATTCCATTTCTCTTCTGTGTTGATCTGCATAGCTTTTTTACCTGTCATGTGCTGTTTTAAGTTTGCTCTTTATTAACTTCACCTTGTCTATAGTGTCTTGCATTAGTTATTGCCCTTCTAAAACATGCATCCCTTCTTCATCCCAATAGATTGGACTTCAAAATTTTCTTCCATATAGTGCTTCATATGGTGTCATCTATATACTGCTATGATAATGGTTATTATAAGCAAATTCAATCAAGACAATATATTCATCCCATGCACCTTTTGAACTCTATCACA
>CATIWR010006146.1:0-72434 GCA_949677035.1 Omphalea diandra | reverse complement strand
ATTAAATTGCCCCACTAATATTAAGGAAACGGGGGAGGTTGTTTTTTTTAAGAATAAAATTATAAAAATAAAAAAAATAAAAATAATAATAAATTTTGTTATAAAAAAAAAAACGCGGTGGTGTGTTAAATATATATTGTTTAAAAAAACCAACTGCGCCGTTTCCTTAATATTAGTGGGGCAATTTAATTAGTACACTAGCCACCTGCCTACGGCCGGTATCTTACCTTATCAATTTTAGTGATGTGGGCAAACGAAGACAGATCCAAAACATTTTTATTGGTGGAACAATTTAATTATATAAATATTTTTTTTAATAATTATCAAATTCATTATAAAATTTGAATAGTTTTTTATTTTAAAATTCTATTTTTAGTTTGCTTAATTAATCAATCTCTCAATGTAGTTTTGCATATCATTAGGCTAAAATTTATAATTATTCTATTTTTTTGAAAAAAAATAAATTTTTTAATACTAAAAAATTTTAAACTTAAGTATTAATTCCTAAATCACTTGTTCTTTCTTTTAGGAATAAAAAACTTCATATTTCATTTAATATGGTTTAGATCAAAGGGAAAAGACTTCTCTTTAAACCAACTCATCACTATTCAATTATTACAGCTTTTCTTTTATTCCTAAAATAGATAATCAACGACATGACCTAGTCTTTGACGGTAATGTAAGATAATATTTTATTAAATATTTTTAATATATTGAGAATATTATTATTTAATCAATTCTTATATAAAAATAAATATAAATAAAACTAATAATTTTGAGAGAAATAGAAAATAATAATTTAAAAGCTAAATTTAAGTTTAATACATAAAAATATTGATAACGTGTTTATATTTCAAATTCAAATTAAGAACAAATAAAATTTTGTTAACAAATTATGTGTAATAAACAAATAAAATTTTGTTAACAAATTATGTGTAATATAGATAAATTTTGTTTTAAATGTGTAAAATTTTATTTGATCTTATGTGTAACATAGATAAATTTTATTTTAAATGAAGTATTATATTAATAAGATTATAGATAAGTAAAAAATATTAATTACTTCAAGTTAATTAATTTTATTATTATATAATAATTAAATATTGTATTGTATTTTTAAACATGCAAAAATCTAAATTATTAAGTGAAAAAAAATTAAATTAAATGATTAAGCATGGAATAAATATTATAATTAACAAAATTAATTTATTGCTCTTATTAATAAAGAAAAATTATTTGAGGAGCATGGCCTATTGGCCCTTCGTTATGAATCCATTCCTGTGGGCATACACAATATGTCATAAATATAAACACCTATTTAGAATTTTTAAATGAGTAGTTTTAAGAGAGACATGATGTTAAGTCTTTCTTTTCTTCATCAATTTATAATATAAAAAAGAAATTAATCACTAATATATATAATTCTGATATCAGAATTTGATTGCACTAACAATCTTGGGAATTTGATATAATTTCTAGTTTCGTTGTTGGCCACAATGATGAAAACTATAAATAGACATCATAGACACTCATTGAAGAAGGATGAATCAAAGATCATCGACACTCATTGAAGAAGGATGAATCAAAGATCCTTAGCTCCATTGAGACTCTTCTTATCATCTAAAAATATAATTAAAATTTTAATTTATAAAAAAATATTTAATTAATATATTAATTACAATTTATAATAATGCTAATAGTTGAAATTTTTAATATTTTTAATTTAAAAAATATAATTTTGAAAATTTTATTAAATTCTACTTTGTAAATTATACATACATATATATATATATAGCAATAATTTTATCCTTTCACATTCGAGGACGAAAACCAATCAGACACTTCTCTTCATTCAGAATCTAAAACCGTTGGTTGCCTCCTTTTCCGTATCCCTTCAAATTCGAGAGCGAGAGAGAAACAGAGAATCCAAAGGATACGCAATGGCATTGGCAGGCAACAATATAATCTTCCAAAACAGAGTTCCCATTCTTGTGAGTTTGCCATTTTCAAAGCTTCGATCTAAACCCATCAATCTCAGGTCAAATCCACTCTTTTTTTCACTACAACCTTCGAGTCAGTCACTTGTCTTGTAATGGCAAACTCCACTGTCGTCTTAGACCATATCACCACCTCAACCACAACCAGTAAGTTCCCATTTCCACGTTCCCAATTTTTATTATCTCTCATCTTAATATCACATATTTTGGTCTATGCTATAGCATCAACATGGTCCTAATTCGCTAAAAATGTGTCAGGTGAATGGGATGGATTTGGAGCAGACTTCACTCCTCGAGGAAACCCAATCGAACTTGCCGAATCTGTTGTCCCAGAAGCTTACAGAGAATGGGAAGTTAAGGTTTTCGATTGGCAGACTAAATGCCCCACCATTGCTCAACCACAAGAGCTTCTGATGACCCAGAAAACCATCAAATTACTTCCCACTGTAGGATGTGAAGCCGATGCTGCAACTCGGTATAGCGTTGATGAGAGGATCGTTGGAGGTCCAGATAATAATGATAAAGTTTGTGCCTTTGCCTATCAGTCTAGTGGGTGCTAATTGGGTCTCTGTCCAATTGATAATAATCAACTGGAGGTGGAGCTTTGCTTGATAAATCCTCAAGATAAAGAGTCCCGTGTAAGAATAATTCAGGTTGCTGATGTAGCTAATGCAAAGATAACATTGAAGAATATCAGGGTTTTTTGTGAGCAGTGGTATGGACCATTTAGAAATGGTGACTAACTTGCTGGATGTTCGATTCGAGATACTGCATTTGCTTCTACTTCTTCTTTGGAACCTTCTCGAGTTACAGGACTTTGGCAAGGACCCCAAACTGTTGCCAGTTTTGATTCTTCACATTTGCAAACTGTGAGTCATGGAGCTTCTCTTCTTTTAATCTTTGCTTGTCATGTGTTTCTACTTATTTTCATTAGCATAACATCATTCTCATAATCTAAGCTAATCTGATCACAACTGGGAAATTATGACATGTTTGGCATTACAATTGCTAATAGCAACTGTTGGGCAAAAAGTTACAAGAAATTCTCTTTAGCAATTGATAAGAGATTTTTCCATACGAGTCTTTTGAGCCAAAAGTTGATTTCTAAAGCTAATATTTGAAGATTCTACAAAAACTATTGACTTAGATTGACAATGTAATGAAACTACTTTTGTGAATAGTTAAAAATATCTCTAAAATTAAAAGTTAGAAATGTTCTAATAATTATAGCTTTTTGCAATAGCAATGCATCGATGCTCTAAATGCATGTTTGGTTGTTTTTTTTTTTTTTTTTCCTTTGTGCATAATTTAAGCTGCCAAGATTTAGGACATGCATGACATGTGGATGGATATTTGAGTTTTTGAAACTTTTGTTTCTTTCCTTATCTTTCTTCCCAGGGATGGTGTAAGGTTCATGAATATATTCATGTGTTCATCAACTGGAAGAGTAAAGTGCATAATGTCCTTGATGATTCATCTCTAATACTGTGCTTTGTCTTTGACTCGTCCCACTGACATGCCACAGCCACTATCGTAAAAGTAATTATACGCATGACTCTCTTGAATGAATCCTGCTTCATTTCTTGGTTACTAACATTCCAAGCTCCTTTTTGTATTCTAGGGCTTAATCCAAGAGCTAAAAGGTGAGAATGTGCATAAGAAAGTAAGAGATGAATGTGATCTCATATTACTTCCTAAGCAATTATGGTCTTCAATGAAAGGAAGCAAAGATGGTGAAACTTGCTGTGAGGTAGGAATTTGATGAGGGATGTGCAATCACATCAAGATGCAACTTTTCAAGTGATGCAAACATAAAGGCAAGTTGATAATGATGGCTTTGCTATTGACAGTTGATTCTAGTAAGAATGCTTGACTACACTGTTCTTAAAATTTTTATTTTAGATGTTGCAATTGTTCATCACTAATCAATGGTGCACTAAGGGACGAGTCAATTGAGTGGTGACAGAATATTTATTTGAGAGAATAATATATTAGAGCATAACATATCTTATTCTTGTTTAAGAACAATTGTTTTAGATGTCTAGGTTCTAACATCCAAACTAATCTTATTAACTAAAACCAAATATGTAGACGTTGTATTCTCATAATGAGGAATAAAAATAGAACATTACCGTTTGTCCCTTGATGTGGATAACAATCCAAGATGGGGATGCATTATTTGCTTACTAAAATACTTGAAAGCTTCTTTGCAAGTTTCTTGCTTCAATTGATGGTCCATAAATTAACTCACAGTATGCTAAGCTCTCAAGGAGATGGAAGTAAAAGGCAAAAGAAAAATCAATACAAGAAATTTATAATGGTTTGATCAATAATACTTACATTCGCTCTTTAAGTCATACTTAAGACTTTTATCAAGCTCAAGGAGAATCTACCACTCTCCTTTTCAAGATCTTAAGAAAGCCAAACTCATCCTGATGCTTTTACGGGCTAAACACCAACCTTAACAACCTTACAAAGAAATAACACTTATTAAGTATTTAAGTGCTAAGATAGGTAGCATTGTACAATTAGTATTCAAGAAAGTCTGCTCTCACAAACTCTAAGATTTGATATAAATTCACATGTAGCTCACTCCGCCCAAAAATACAAAGGATAAGCTTTATAAAGTTTTTTAGAAATTAGATATTCATAATTTCTCTCACTTTTTGAGAGTTTAAATGAAGGAATTTATATAGACAAGGTCCGAAAAATTAGCCTGTAAATACAAAGGATGTCAGCTTTTAAAAACATAGTCATTATAGCTAGCCTTTCAACAGTCATTGAATGTCTAATGATTGTTGAATGTCCAACGGCTTAAGATCTCCATCTCCACAAGACGTTGGCTCTATTAGTGGGCGTTGAAGCTTTCCATCACAATGGTCGTTAGGATTTTTCCATAGTAGTTGAATTACTTTAAACAATAGGTAGACTAGTTAGGGAATTTCTTGAAGACTTTTTCAAAGGGCCATTAGTGATGTCCCATAGTCGTTGGCTCTTTCATGATTGGAATACTTTCCACAATTGTTGAAGTGTTTCGCTTAGCTTGTCTTCACATTTTCTTCATTTATGCTCTTGTACCCTTTTTGGCCTTGAAGATCATGGATGCCTTTGATCACCGGCTTTATTCTTTAGGTATATTCAAGTCTTTGAGATGTGTTTTACCTCCATCTTTAAAATTATCTTAAGGGGTCAAACATTCTCTCTATGCTTTTGGCGTATCTTCCTTCTTATGTGCTTTGCTTTTATCTTTAAAAGTACTTGAAGAGTCAATAATACTTTTATGCACAATAAGATCGTCTTACAAGTACAAACGCTCAAGTATGAATGTTGGAACTTCTCAAGCACATCATTCAATTAATGATTAAGGAAAGTGCCTTATCTTTAAAAGTATTCAATTAAGTGATTAAGGAAAGTCTCCCCTTTGAGATGTGCTTTGCCTCCATCTTTAAAATTATCTTAAGGGATCAAACATTCGCTCCATGCTTTAGGCATATCTTCCTTCTTATGTGCTTTGCTTGTATCTTTAAAAGTATTTAAAGAGTCGATAACACTTCTATGCAAAATAAGGCAAAGTCTTATAAACACATCACTTCAGTATGAAGGTTGGAACTTCTCAAGCACATTGTTCAATTAAATGATTAAGGAAAGTACCTTATCAACCTTGAGGTCACATGATCAACAATTACTAAATGACCCAGCGAAAATATAAAGTTTCAAATATTGCTAACATTCTTGAGAAAAGTGTAAAATTATAAGTTAGTCCCTCTCCCCAGGATGGGGTCTATAAGCGGCATCACTCTTCCCATAATTGAACTAGTGAAAGAGACGTAGGAAACTGACTGGGAAGTCAATATGAAACATAATGGTTATTACATTTACAAATTCCTTATCCTCATTTGAGCCTGAATATTAATATTTATCAACATTCTGCTTCTTATTATTTTGCTTGTCTCTTGTTGACAATGATATTCCACTTAGGCCATGCTAATAAGTATGTGCCTTTTTCTTCATTATTGTAGCAATTAAAAGGAAGATCTTCAGTCTTCTGATGTCTGGATAGGTGTTACCTTTGATCTAAAAGCCATCTTCTTCTTGGCATGTTACATATATTGTGCTGTTTTGTCTACTTTCGTCGCATAAGCTTTATGCCTGATTGATAAAAGAATATATATTAGACAGTGAATTCTTATTCACACTCTCTCTTTCACATATTTCGGTAACTCTAGAACAAGATTAGCATAAGACAGTTGATACAAGAATGTTATCATTATGAAGTTACTTGATGCATTAGCGGCTCAAATTTTACCTTCAAAAGAACTTGATTCTAAACCTAAGGCCTTCAAAAATTGCTTTTCCCGCAATGCAAAATGCTAAAAGTTTGTGCCTTTGGCTAACACATTACCATCTACATTTGCTTTGTTCTCTCCCTTAACCAAGATTATATTGTTATTAGTAGTATGCGTATTTTATTGAGACAGCAAATCGAAAAAATCTTCATCATTGGCTCCATCAAATTGAAAATATCTCTGACCTATTTACATGTATGTTCTTTTCATTTTTTCCTCTCTGATGAAGGTGCATGCTTCTTTCTTAAGTTGAAATATATAACGTAGTCAGTAGACTTTCAGTCAGTTGCTTGACTGGATTTCAACACAGTAACTAAAATTAGTTGAGTCTCTAGAATTCACTTTGTTTTCTGTAGTCATTGGAGCTATCTTTGTTCAAAAACTTGGTGGGAATTTGATCTAACTACCTACAAAAGCAATTTTGCTTGAACTAAAAAAATCTGAACCTGATCATAAATTTCTTAGATCTTTAATCTTGTTTTCCTTGATCTTCTCATTGTTTGTATCTAATGATCATGCTTTCATTCAATCTTGATCTATTATAGTTTAAACTTCATTCGAACATGATCTACTGTAGTTTAAACTTCATTCGTACATTGAGTGGGTCTGTACTCATAAGTGCTTAAAGGGTCAATAGAGGCATAAACAATCCTTTGTTGTTACCAAAATCTTGGTAAAAAGAATTTATTGCTTCAACAAAGGCAGAAACTGTTAGCAGGTTTCTTTCTCTATGAATTAAATTCTGTCATACTTTTATTCTATATTTCAACTTGTGTTTCAGGCTTGGCCAGCCATTACTCTCTGATTTTTGGTCTAATACATAAAGCTGAAAACAAGGCTAGTTTTTGTGCCTTCTTTTAACATCTTTTTTTTTCTTTGGCAGGAAATTTCAATATCAACAGAAACTGCAACTTTACAGCATGAATAGTTTCAAACCATTCAACTTAGCTTGAATATTTTAAAATACTTGGCATGCTCCTGGATGATGTTGAAGCCAAATATTTATGCGTGTCATTTTTCTTTTCTTCTCAGTTATCAAAGACATAATATAGTGGAAAACAGTCCATTTGAAGTGCTTTATTTTTTGTTTTAACACCTGCCGGCTGTCTCAATCTGGGTTACAATGTGGCAAGTACTAGGTAGACAGGCAAGTCATAATATGAATTTCTACCTCAAAGCAATTGTTAACAAAATGATTTATCCTCCCTATTTGAAAAATAATAATAATAAAAGGATTTATCCACATTCACACATACACATAGAATTGCGCATCAATTGATCCGATCTGCTACTAACTATATCATTCTGAACCTAGAATTTTGCCAGTCGGAGTTCAAATAGCATTACCCTCTAAAATGGTGCTATGGTCTCTATAATCCAATTTATTTCACATGGAATATATGTTCTCTATTCGCAGCGCTTGTACACCTTTTTTTTATTTTTTCTTAATTAATAGATATAAATACACAAGGGTTAGGGACATGATAAATTCATTCATAAGATCATAATAATTTTGGAAAGACGCGCTAACTTTTATTATCCATACAAACACACTTTTCACAACTGTTGTGAGATCATGAAGAATCAACCTACTCTTCTATTCTTGTCTATATATCTACTTATTTCTAATAAAAGTGAAAATTCAGTTGTTCGATTAAAATTTTAATTAATTGAATTTTATATTTTTTTTAAAAATTCAATTGAATTAAAATTGTGAAAATTAAATAAATTGAACTAAAAAAATAGAAAATATTGAATCAAATTAAATTCCTAAAATGTTGATTGGATGAGGTTTAATTTAGTTAAAATTATATGTATTTTAGATTAGTTTGGTTTAAATTTCTATATTTGATTTAATTTTTAATAAATTTGATTTATTTGATTTTTTATATAACAAACTGTATTAGAAATAAAATTGTTTTTTTCAAAAATAAGAATCGGATTAAATTAAATTATAATAAAAAAATGAATTAAACTAACTGAATAGTGAGATTTATTAGATTTCGATCATTTTTATACTTGTCTGTAATTTCTCATATCCAACTTATTTCACTAGCAATGTGCGATGTAGTAGGCAATCTATATAAAGTGAAGAAACAACATAAGTTTTATTAATACATAATTTATATCGAACTCAAATATAGAATATTTCACAAATATAATTTAAGTTTAAGAAAACCAAAAAAACCATGAAAAATAAATTAAATAATTATACTCTTCAAAATATTTAATAATTCTAAATTTACAATATTTCAAACATATTTTTATAGGCGTAGAAGATCAATAAAAAAAAAAAAATAAGAATCCGTTGTGAATAAAATTATGAAATTAATTATAATTTATTATTTAAAATGAATAAAAATATGAAATGAATATTTCTTAATCGAAGAAACATAAATAATCATATAATATTTGTAAAATTATGAAATTTATCTAGATTTTTCTCTCAATTTTGAATAAAAATACAAAATTGATTATGAGGCTAGCGAAAACCAAAAATAATAGTGACTTGCAAAATGATATTGTTTTATACCACAGTTCCAATACCTCCTAGTGAAAGAAGACAAATGTTGACCTAAGTTATATGTCTTAATCATTTTCTATTTTGATCTTAACAGTAAAAGTTAATAGTGTTAATATTTCTAATTAATTATATTTTTTTTTGTAGAAAATTAAGTTAGAATAGTGTTTAGACTCAAGAACAAAGAAAATCTTTTAAATCATGAAGTGGATGTGAAAATTGTCCCCAAGGAAAGAAGATCATGATCAAGATAAGAAAATCATGACTAAGAATGAGAATCACGATCGAGATATGAAAATCGTGACCAAACACATTTTAAACCAAAGAGGCAGGTCGTATCACGATTAAGATTAGTCCTAATCACGTCAATGTCCCAAGCCACGAATGGCTACGGTAAAGTCAAATTTTGTAGTTCCATCGAAGGAAGGTGATTGAGGTTGCCATGGATCTAATACTTATGACAATTTTGGGTTGTATGAATGCATTCCTGCTTCATAGTGGTCCAGTAGTAACCCATCCTCAAGATCTTTCTTATTAAGGCTTTTGTATTCATATGAGGACCACACACCCCTGTATGTACCTCTTCTATGTTCTTACTCGCTTCCTCTTCTATTAGACATCTCAAGTGGACTCCATCTGGCATTTGTTTATAAACCATGCTGTCATAGACTGTGAATTGAGATGTTAATCTTCGGATTACATCCCCATCTCTCTTTGTAGCCCTTCATTGTATTCTCTACTTTCTAAATACCTTTACACATCATAATACCATGGATGTTCTGCTACTAACCCTTGCACCACCCCTTCATTCATGTAGCATGATGTTGTAATCCTAAATGTGATTAACGACTTCATTGGCATCCTCTTCAATCTATCCCATACAAAGTCTAGAGTTGCTAGGGCATCAACCATTACGTTCTCTTCTCGCAGTAAGTGATTAAATATGATCCTCTGGAAATTCTAGATCTATCTCTTCACATGTTCTAAATACGGGTTTAGACGCTTCTCTTTCAACTTTAATTCTTCAGTTATTTGATAGATGACAAACAATGAGTCCTTAAACACCTCAACTATCCTTACCCTTATTTGCATCAAAGATTCTAACTTGAGTGGATAAGCTTCATATTTGACCATGTTATTAGTCATCTTAAAGTTAAGTTTCTTGGCCAAAGAGAAAAGCTTTCCTTTTGAGAATAGCAAAATTACGCCCACATTTGCTTCTTTCTTATTCATTGCTCCATCAAATTACATCCTCTAACCCAAAGGCTTAATACTCATAATCCTTCATTTAAAAACTAAAAAAGTTTAAATTCTCCCTCCACAAGTGGTTGTTAGGCTAAATATTTTATAACTGCTTGACCCTAAATTACCTTATTAGTTACGAATCTGATGTCAAACTCTGTCAACAATATCAACCATTTTGCTAATTTTCTAGTCAACAAAAGAGCCTCATGCAAATACTTAATCGGATCGAGCTTTGAAATCACTTTGACAGAGTATGATTGAAAATAATGTCTCAACTTCTTTGTAGCCCATATCAATGCCAAACAAGTCTTCTTTATCTGATTGTACCTCTCCTCATCAGGGAGCAATTTCTTATTAAGGTAGTACATTGCATGCTCATTTCCTATCTCATCTTCTTGTGCCAACATTTTTCCTGTAAAACTCTCCTCAATTGTTAAATACAAAATTAAGGGCTTCCCCAGCTTTGGGTATTTTAACACTAATGGGTTGGTTAGGTACTCTTTTATCTTCTTAAAATCTTTTTGACACTATTCATTTCACTTCATCGATTGGTACTTTCTTAATAGTTTAAAGATCAATTTATAGATAGGAATGAGTTTTACTATAAATCTATTAATGTATGGGAGATGACCTAGGAAACTCTGGACTTTTTTTTCTGTCTTAGGCGTAGTCATGTCTTGAATGGCATTTACCTTATATGGATCCACTTTGATGTCTTTTTCGCTCATCACATGCCTTAACACATTACAAAACGTAATCCTAAAAACACACTTCATAGGATTTATCCTTACGTTGTACTAGTTAACTCTCTTTAAGAACTTCTCTAAGGCTTCAAAATGTCCTTCCCTCATTTTGAACTTCACCGTCATGTCGTCCATAAACACCTCTACTTCTTTATGGATCAAGTTGTTCCCTAGTACATTACTCTTATATTCTTTAAATAAAAGGGCATCACCTTAGAATAGTACGTCTTTTACTTTGTGATAAAAGTTGTTTTCACCTTATCTATGACTACCATGAGAATCTATTTATAGCTCGAGAACCCATCCATAAAAGAGTACATGACACATATCGTGACACTGTCTGCTAACATATCATTATAAGGTAAAGGGAAGTTGTCTTTAAAGCAAGCCTTATTTAGGTCTCTATAATCCACACACATCTTTACTCTCCCATCCTTCTTTAGTACTAGTACTATATTAGCTAGCCACTTGGGGTAGTCAATTATCTTTAGGAACTTAGTGTTCAACTACTTTACCACCCCCTTTTTAACTAATTAATCCCATTTTAGTCTCATTCTTCTGAGCGTCTGCTTTACTGATCTCATATGTGGGTAAGTTAGAATTTTGTGCTCGGTTATTTGTTTATCAACCCCTGGCATATCCTCATACATCTATGCAAATTTGATATTTATTAAGCAATTGTTCAAACTTTCATTACTCTTCTGGTGTAACATCATTAGTAATAAGTAAGATCTTTAGATTTTTTTATGTGCTAGGATTCAATGCAATGGTAAGCATATAATTAATATTAAATAAGCTCATGAAATTGTGCATGCTATGCACCCTACCATCAGGGAAAATATCATACAAGTAAGCAAAGTCTTCATTCATTGCCTTAACTTTGAAATAAATACATCATCATCCTCAAACAAACTAGAGACAAGAACATCAAAGGTATTAGGAAAAGTAGCTTCTTCTGGCAAATTGGCAAGAGTTTCTTCATCATTAGTCGTTTCTTCTTCCTCAACCTTTTTCTCATCAATTATCCCAAAAGCAACATTCGAGTTACTAGCCTGCTCAAAATTCACCTTTTTCTCAGCTTTTATGCTAGCGATGGTCTTTACTACCCCCTCAAAATCATGATTTATCTTATCATCTCTTAGATCGATCCTTATAAAGCTTTTCCAAAGTACTATCCCATCTAACTCAGCTTTCAGTACTTAACCTTGTGTTTCATCATCTAAATCTTCAATAGAACTCATAATGTCCTTAATGTCTGCGAAGGTCACTATTATGTACATCCCTTTGTTAAATTTGCATAATCTAATATATCCCCATTCTCAATCTATCAGGGGTGCATCTTGATTAACAACTTGAGACTTCTGGGGTGCATCTTGATTAACAACTTGAGACTTTTTCTTCCTAGGGTCTTCACTAGTTGCCCAAAATTGTCGGTCCCTCAAATGCTACTCATGTACCTCATTAGATGTCTTCCATTTGTAAACAACCACGTTGTTTAAGGGCCATACAAAACTATAGATTAGCATGATTCTTGAGTATCCCCTATCTCTGCAACCTATTTACCTTTTTTCTTCATCTTTTTCTTTTAATCTTTTTCCCTTGACGAACCCTAGTAATTCAAACAACCTATTTCTCCAACTCCCATATAGAAGAATTCTTTTTCAAGCTCATTTGTTTCTCATCTTCCTTGGTAGTCTCTTCATCAACCTCCCTAACCACTTCTCCTTCTTTTGTAAAGAAGTTAGATAAGGGGCTATCTTATCTCTTGTCTTCCTCCCTTTCCATGGCAATCCAATCATTTCCTACTGGTCTAAGTGGAAATTTCTGAAAATTCTGACACACCTATAAAATTCTTCCCTAATCCTTCACTTGGCAGATAATTCATATTTTTTATAATGCCCATCAACTTCGGGTCAACTCATTTATCTGTAATCCCAGTAACCTAAAAACCTTTAAGATGTAAGACAACCATACTTAACATTGACACAATTTCACCAACTTTTAGATAGATAGTCACCATTTCTCCTTCTAGGGGATCTTAATCTTTTGATGCACCGTAAATGGAACTCCTCCCAACGAATGATACCATGGTCTTTCTAATAGTAGTAAGAAGGTGATAGGGATGTCTAGCACTATAAATTCCACCACTCTCTCTACAACCACAGTTTTCACCATGGTTTTCAAGACTCCAACTCTTAGTCTCTTGTTGTCATCATAGGCCTAAATAATGCTTCCAAGTCTTTCTTTAGTGCCCTAAACTTGTGCAATAGCTTTAAAAGGAAAATGTCGATACTAGATCCATCATCAACCATCACGTATGAAGTGCGTCTCCCATTTACCCTGGCTCTTATGAATAAAGCTATATTGTGATTCCTTCCTTCTAGTGACAAGTCTTCATTAAAAGATCTTGACTTTATTAGTGACCAAAGCAATAACATCCCTTGGTGTAACCTCTTTAGAGATAATGAAACTCGATAAAACTTCAACCATAACATTCTTATGCTTTTAAGAAGTGATAAACAACTCCCACATACTAATCTAGGTTGACATCTTCTTCAATTGCCTTATAATAGAGTTATCCTCCTCCTTTACCTTTACTACAGGCTTATTGACTTCTTTCTTAACCTTTAGTTCCTTGGAGGCTTCTTTATTAAGGTAATACCTTTCACTTCGAATCACATGACTCACTTGTTCTTCCCCTTTCTCCTTATCACTATCTTCATATAGTTTGTTCATTTTCCCTCTATTCACCTCATTTATCTCTTTTATCTGAGCTCTCCAATGGATTAATAATGCAAATGATGATCGTAGCTTTTATGAAAATCACCTCCTCGATAGTAGCCATGACAACCTCCTCAAGAATTCTTAATTCTACCATAAATGTACCTTAGTTTAAAGGTGGAACATTATGATATTTTGGGAGAAGGTTCCCTCTTGTGCTTGGTTTTTTAGTGTTTAATAGAATAATAGTCTTATTATTAATGAAATCTTGAATCTCATGCCTCAACTTATATCAATCATTAGTGTTATGCCTAGCTTCTTAGTGGAAGATACATTAAGCATTGGCTTTATACCCCTTTGGCAGTAGATTGAGAGGTGATCCTAGTGTTAGAGGCTTCAGTACCCCCTTATGTAGCCTCTTAAATGCCTTACATAGGGACATACCAAAATATGTGAATTACCTTGGGGTTTTCAATACATTCATGTTTGTTGTCTTGTTCTCTTCCCCTTGAGGTTGGGATGGGGCACTTTTCCTCCCTCTATAGTACTTCTTTAACTCAACATCCAAGTCCTTAGACTACAAACTAGCTTTCTTAAGGTCCTTAAAATTTCACATGCCATTAATCTTGATACTTATCTTTGGCAATGCCCCCTGAATAATCATCCTCACTTACTCCCTTTTTGTTGGCCTAGTAGTCGCCTATAAAGTCAACTTCTTCCACCTCCTTATGTAATCATTGAAGCTTTCACCAACTTTCTGCTTCAATGACTCTTAGTTTTGTAGAGTAACTTCTAGTACTGAGTTACATGCATAATGCTTCTCAAAAGATTTCATTAGTTCTTTCCACTTCCCATTAATTGTCATAGGCATATTGTAATACCATGTCTTTATAGACCCTTCAATGATAACTCAAATAGTTCAAGCATGGTATTTGTGGGTACCCCAAATTTCTTAATTATTAGTAGATAGGAGTGGATATGGTTAGTGGCATCTTGAGTCACAATAAACTTTAGAAGTTTAGGCATTCAGAAGTTTGAAAAAAGCCTCTTAGGTTTTTGAGCAAACAACTCTTCGATATCAGTGGCTTTTTCTAAACCTTTAATGATGTGAACGGGCTTAATATGCCTAATGGACTAATAGAATGGTTCGTGAAACTTAAAATGCTTGCATAAGTATGGAGCAATTAGTGGATCTTCTTTAAGCCAAAATTCTAGCTTTATATATTTTAATTTCTTATGGGACACTTCAAAATGGAAACTACAAGTTAAACTCTATAATTAGAACAATTTGCACAAAAAATGATCTAGAAGATTCCATTATAAGATAAGACATAATTTAGGCTTGACTAATAACTTAATGGGCTGCCTAAGGAGGAAAAAAGATGTACCAAGAATTTACAAGAAGAAAGGACGCTTTCTACTTGTCTATCTTGGGCTAAATTAGGCCATATGCTAAAGCCCATGTAAAATAGGCTTATTCTTCTTGAGATGGACAAATTTTAGTTATGGAAGCATCATATGAGATGTCCAAGATAAGGTCAAAGGTTAAGGAAAAGGTCAACAAAGTCAAAGTCCAAGATATACCAATATTTGGCATTGTTTTCCTCAACTCATCCAACCTCTTTCTTATTAGGCTAATTAGATTTTCCTTGTATCTCTAGGATATTTTGTTAGTCTTTTATGCTTGCAAGCAATTTAAGAAAGATTATTGTAAGATCTTTCCTTGTGATGGTTAAATACCATATGGACCAATCACAAGGCTTTTTTTTCTTACTTATTTCATTAGGATTAGTAATTTTAGCATGTTTTTAAGTGGCTAACTCATTATGGTTGAATTTCACTTAGAATTTTAGAGTTTTTCTTCTTATTTCTTAACCATTGTAAAGGCTATATAAAGCCTACCCTTTGACCAAGCTTAATCAATCAATGAATTATTCTTTTGTCTATAAGCTTTTATGAGAGAGGTTTCTCTTATTGAGTTCTTTAAAGGACTTAGCGAGATTGTTGAGTGAATGCTTCATAATTTCATAAACTTGTCTAATCTTAAATTGGCTTCGTTAATTTAAGATTTTTGTTAGACTAGGTTGGTTAAACCTAAGTCATGAGCCTTTTTTGACCTTGACAATAGAGATTAATTAGTTCTAATACTTTTATTAAGTGTTGTTTTGCATATTCTAAGTTAGTTTTTTTTATTAGAAGTTGGATGGAATTTAAATTCTCCAACCTTGAAAAGTTCATCCAAATTTACGGTGTGTTCATCTTAAATCGCGACTGTAGATCAATTATAAGGATGGATGAAGCTAGGCTAGAGGAATCCACGAGCAAATTCATAGCCGCGACCTAGCCGAAGAAAGTGTACTTAAGTCACAGAGGAATTCGAGGTGGGTATCGCGTTTGGTTCGCGATCGCGACTTTCATTGTGACAAATGAGGGAACCAAAGTCACAGCCACAACATGCCAAGTGTCCAAGGTATCCATTGAAGATAAAAAATTGCGAGGGCAAATTTATGGTTGTGACTGTGACTCAAGAAGCTGTAATTTCATCTTCAAGCAGAGGAATTCGTGGTCTCAGTTGCGTCCAAGGCAAGGACAACTAGTGACCATGACTTTTAAGAAGTAGGTAGAAAATAATGACTACATTTCTTGGACACCCAATGAGTAGCTGACATATGGACTAGCCGTTAGACACAAGATAGGGTTCTCTGCTGCAATTTTCAGCTCCTTAGTGCAAATTGGAAATTCGCAATCGTGAAATGGTAGTAGCTATCGCGACTTCCACCTGACAAGCATTTAATGCAGAATCTACCTAGCACAACTTGGAGATTTGTTGATAGTTTTAGAGTAACGTCTCTTTGGTAGATGTGGGCTATAAATACTCCACCAAACAAATGTAAATGCATGAGAAGACATTAATTTATAACTAAACTCTTGCCAATTTGCTACTCATTTCTTTCATTCTCATTTATGTGTTATTAATTATTAGGTGTGAGCAATAAATACCATTGTAAGAGGTTAAGATTAGCCTAGATTCAAAACTCTTGCAAGAGGTTGTTGTGTTAGCTTAAAAAACACAAGTTGAGAGGTTGTTATGTGAGCCTAGAAAACACAAGTTGTAAGATTATTGTGTGAGCCATAAACACAAGTTATAAAAGTTTGGTGTGAGCTTGGAAACAGTAGTTTAGTGAAGTGAAATACCCAATTATGATGAATTAGGGAGTGGCATAGGGTTTGTTAATACCCGAACCACTATAAACCTTTGTGTTATTTCTTCTCATCTTCTTCTTCACCTTCAAAACACTTGAACTCACCTTTTTAATTTCAAAAAACAGCCACTAATTCAACCCCCTCTTCTTGGTGCACTAGGCCAACAAGTGGTATAAGAGTTAAGTCTCACTAAAAACCTTAATTGCGTGAGTAAAGATCATGGCACAAGAAGGAATCTACACCCACCTCAAGCCTTATTTTGGTGGAGTATACTATAATCATTGGAAGTATAGGATGGAGATCTATCTAGATACTGATGTGGTAGATCTATGGGATATAGTTGCTAAAGAGTGGAAGCCACCCACCAAAGTGGTGGATGGGAGTGAGTAGTTAATCCTTAGAGAAGAATAGGTTGAAACACACAAAAGATCCAATGGCAAAAATAAAAGAGCCATGACAATCCTTCTAAGTTTTCTCTCAAGAAAAGAAATTGGAAGGGTTCAACATTGTCAAACTGCTCATGGTATTTGGAAGGCATTAGAGAACTATCATGAGGGTGCCACCTTAGTGAAATCCAGCCGACTTGAGATGTACGTGACAAAGTGGGAGCTGTTCATGATGAAGGAGGAAGAAAGCATAATAGATATGACAAATCGACTCCTAGATATTGTCATCAACATGAAAAAGTTCGGTAGGGTTCTCACAAATCATGAGGTAAATTCTAAAATTTTAAAATCTTTGCCTCTTGAGAATTTTGGTGCTAGAGTGTGTAGTATCCAAGAATCCAACCCAAAAATAAGGAAAGTGCCAATAGATGTATTGATAGAAAAACTCTTGACTCATGAGTTGGTATTAAAGAAAGATGAAGAAATGAAGAGAATGAGAGGTCAAGGGGAGAAATCAAAAAAACTAGAAAAAAGGACCTTGGCACTCAAATCATCTTCAAAGGAAAAGGAAGTAGAAATAGCCTCAAGTGAAAAGGAGAGTGACAAGGAGTAGGAGGAACTTACAATGCCTTCTAAAAGGACCAAGGAGCTGATTAAAAGAAGAAAAGAAAGAAGGAACTTCAAGAAAGTAACTCCAACTCTTAAAGAGAGATCTAATGAAGTCAGTTATTGTAAGTGTGGCAAGCAATGCCACATTAAGTATGATTGCCCCAAGCTAAAGAATAAGAAGAGGGGATAAAGAGAAGAGCAAGAGCTTCAAAGCCACTTGGGATGATAGCTCAAGTGAAGATGATGAAGAAGAAGAGATTGCCAATATATGCTCCATGGCTCAAGAGGACTCTCCTAATGAGGTAAGTTCTTCTCCTCATTCTTATTCTAAATATGATGACTTAGATGATGTAGATGATGAGCTTTTAAAAGCTCTCACCATGAAATGTGATAAATATAAGTCACAAATGAAAACTTGCAAGAAGAAGTGCAATAAATTAGAGGATGAATTCAAATCCCTTAATAGCCTTGTAAGTGAATTGAGAGCTTCAAATGAAGAACTTAAGAAGTTTATGGAAAACCTTTCCAAATCATCTTCATCTCTAGTTTTATTAAGAAAAGAGAAAGAGAATGACTCTTTGAAAGGAGAACTCATTGAGCTTAGAAGCTCTATCTCTAAGTTTCATAAGGGTAAGAAAGCTTTGGATACACTCATTGTATCACAAAGACCTCCTTTGATTAGGCATGGTTTAGGCTTCAATGAATCCTCTTCTTCTATATCTCCATCCATTACATTCATTAGAGCCTTAACACCTCAAACTTCAAGTATTGAGGTTGTTAGAAAGAAAAATGCCCAAAGCACTAAACCCCCAATGCCTAAGGGCAAAGGGAAGGTGAAATAAGGCTCAAGGCCTATGTCTAAAAAGGCCAATCACACTTACATGTACAACAAAAGTCATTCACACACACATAAAAAATATACACTACATCCATTCATGCATGTCCATGCTCTCACACACATCATGTTGTTATGAGAAAACCCCCCACTCATACCAAGGCATTACATAGGAGGAAGACACCTAGGCCTAAACTACAATGCCATTATTACATGAAGTATGGACACATAAATGTTTTTTGTTACATTAGGAAGGCACACCTCAAATTAGGGGATTTTTTTAAAACCTAACCCCTTAGAACCCAAGTATGCTTGGGTACCAAAGAAAAGATTATTTATTTGTGTTGTGTTGGGGTGTTTAGCAGCCACCAATGAATTAAACGATTGACATGTGGATAGTGGATGCTCAAAGCACATGACAGATAATAGGAAGCTATTTATGGTCTTAAAGGAAGAAAGAAGATGGTAATGTAACATTTGGTAATAATGCCAAGGGTAAGGTAATTGGCATTGGAACCATTGGTAAGAATGGTTATTCTTTAATTAATGATGTCTTGTTGGTTAATGGCTTGCAACATAATTTGCTTAGTGTAAGTCAATTATGTGACAAAGGTAATAAAGTCACTTTGACCCTAAACAATGTCGAGTTACCACTATAGTAGATAAAAAGGTAGTTTTCAAGGGTGAAAGGAAAGACAATACCTATCTAATTGACTTAGACAATTTGGCTAACCAATCTTTTAAGTGTCTTATGTCTCTTAGTAATGAAGCTTGGCTATGGTATAGAAGGCTTAGACATGCTAGCATGAATCTATTGCAAAGCTTATCAAAAGGAAAACTAGTTGAAGGTCTTCCTAAGGATAAAGTTTCCTAGAGACAAGACATATGGTCCTTGCTAAATAGGGAAGCAACATTAAGCCTCCTTTAAAGCAAAGAACATTATAAGTTCATCTAGACCTCTTCAATTGATTCATATGGACTTGATAAAACTTACTAGGAGTGCTAGTTTAGGTGAAAAACATTATGCACTAGTCTTAGTTGATGATTACTCTAGGTTTAATTAGGTGTCCTTTCTAGCTCATAAGTATGATACTTTTGATGCTTTTAAAAGTTTTGCAAAAAGAATTCAAAATGAAAAGGGTTACTTCATTTCTTCTATAAGAATTGACCATGGAAAGGAATTTCAAAATGAGTCTTTTGAATCTTATTGCCAAGAGAATAAGATTTTTCACAACTTTTCAACTCCTAGAACACCATAACAACATGGTGTTGTAGAGAGAAAAAATAGAACACTAGTAGAGATGGCTAGAACTATGCTCAATGAGTATTTTTTGCCAAATTACTTTTGGGCCGAAGCCATTAATACTTCATGTTATATTGCAAATAGAGTTTTTAAAAGGCCTATTCTCAATAAAACATCTTTTAAGCTATGGAATGGTAGAAAATCCAAGATATCATATCCAAGAGTATTTGGATGCAAGTGTTATATATTGAATACCAAGGATAATCTTAGGGAATTTGACTTAAAAACTAATGAGGGTATATTCTTAAGGTATTCCACCTCTAGCAAGGCTTATAGGGTCTTTAATAAGAGTTTAATGGTTGTTGAAGAGTCTATGCATGTTATTTTTGATGAATTTAGTAAGCTTGATCTTGGGAAAGGTACATTTCTTGATGATCTTATAGGTGATTTTGAAAAATTGGAATTGGAACATGCTATAAGAGAGGAAGACAAAGATAAGGATGAGGACAAGTCATTAAGAGTAGACAAGGATCTTCAACATCAATAAGAAGAATTGCCAAGTCAAGATCTATCTAAAGATTAGAGATTCTCAAAGCATCACCCTAAAGATTTAATCATCGGTGATACTTCAAAGGGTGTAAGTACTAGATCTTAACTTTTTAGATAACATTCTTGCTTTTTTTTCTCAACTCGAGCCAAATCTATATATGAGGCTTTTGATAGTGAAAGTTGAGTGATTGCCATGCAAGAGAAACTCAACCCATTTGAGAGAAATAATGTATGAGAACTTGTTCCTAAGCCCAAGAAACACCTAATTGTAGGTTACAAATGGGTGTTTAGGAATAAGTTACATGAGCAAGGATTCATCATTAAGAATAAGGCTAGATTGGTTGCAACCAAGAGGAAGGCAGAGACTATGATGAAACCTACGCCCCCGTTGCAAGGTTAGAGGTCATTAGGATTCTTTTAGCTTATACATGCCATATGTATTTTAAATTATTTCAAATGGATGTCAAAAGCGCTTTTCTAAATGGTGTTATTGAGAAGGAAGTTTATGTTGAACAACCTCTTGTTTTTGAATCACATAGTTTTTCAAATTATGTTTATAGATTGATTAGAGCCTTATATGGGTTGAAACAAGCTCCAAGAGCTTGGTATGAAAGACTTAACTTTTTTCTTTTGAAAAATAATTTTGAAAAGGGAACGGTGGACATAACTTTATTTGTAAAAAGGCACAAATGTGATACACTAATAGTACAAATTTATGTTGATGATATCATTTTTGGTGCTACTAATGAATCTCTATGTGAGGATTTTGCTAAGTGCATGACTAGGGAGTTCAAAATGAGCATGATGGAAGAGCTCAAGTTTTTCCTTGGTCTACAAATCAAGCAAACCAAGCAAACTAAAGAATGGATCTTTATCAACCAAGCCAAATACACAAAGGACATACTCAAGAAATTTGGCATGGATGGATGCAAAGTAGTAAAAACACCTATGAGTGGTACCATCAAATTTGACAAAGGTGAATCGGGTAAGACGGTTGATGAGAAGAGATATTGAATTATGATTAGTTCTATACTTTATCTTACTGCTTCTAGACTTGATATTATGTTTAGTATATGCATGTGTGCTAGATTTCAATCCTATCCCAAATAGACACATTTGAATGCTGTCAAAAGAATTTTCAAATATGCGCATAACACATTGCATTTAGGATTATGGTATCCTAGAAATTCATCCTTTAGTCTCATAAGTTACTCTAATGCGGATTATGTCGATAGTCTTTTAGATAGGAAGAGCACTTTTGGAACTTGCCAATTTATAGGAGAATGTTTAGTGTCTTAGTTTAGCAAAAAACAAGTTTTGGTTGCCTTATCCACAACCGAAGCTAAATTTGTAGCTACGGGTTGTTATTGCATCCAAGTACTTTGGATGAAACAACAAGTGGAGGATTACAACAAGGCTGTTGATCACATTCCCATTAAATGTGTCAACACAAGTGCAATTAATCTCTCTAAGAATCCCATCCAACATTCTAGGAGCAAACATATAGATATTAGACATCATTTTCTTAGAGATCATATCCAAAATGGTGATGTAGTGCTAGAATTTATAAACACAAATCAATAACTTACAGATATTTTCACTAAACCTCTCAATGAAGAAAGGTTAAACTTCATTAAGAGAGAATTGTGAATGCTTGATGGAAATTCCCTAAAGTGAAAAATATGATCTTTGTCTAATTGTTATGTGCTGGTTATTTGTGATATTTATCTTTCGATGTCTTAATTTCAAATGCAATTGTGCTTTTTCTATGTCAATTTGCAAAATTAAGCATCAACATATTAAGTGGATCACAACTTTAAACGTCAAATTTTACTTTTTCTTTATTTTTTCTTCGTGCCTTGTAATTCGCTGTCGCAATTTGTTGACTCACGATCGCGAATTATAGGTTCATTTTACCTAGCTAACAACTATCAATTTGTGGTCACAAATTTTGCTATCCACCATGAATTTAGTCAAAAATTCAAATTTCTTACCATTTTTACACGCCGATTCCCGAGGTTTTTTTATCCGTTACTCACATATTTCAGAATTAGTGGTGTGCTTTTTAATTTCCAGTCATGAATTCTAGTAATTGGCTCACATTAATTTGATTTGATTGCCAACTATTTCCAACCTTTCATTATTCACATTTTAGCCATTTATACACCTTTTCTATGCTTATATAAACCCCCTAAACAGTGACTTTTATCACCACTTCCTACACCAAATCATTCTTATCTTCTCTCCTACTCTCAAATATCTCCAAACTTCCTACCCTCTCCAATGGCTCCCAAGAAGGCTTCAAGAGCTGAGAAGGGCAAAGCAATAGCCCAACCCTCTAAACACCTGCCCTACATCAGATGAAAGGAATTACAAAAGAGGAGAAGGATCGCTATAAGGCCAACGCATCCAAGATCATCCTTCCAAATAAAATTCCTTCTACGTTGCTTCTAGAGTCTTTGGGAATCAAAGATGAGAACTACGTATTTCTCTCTAATTTGGGATGGAACAAATTCATCTTTCAAGATGAGCTTGGATATGAAGAAAACGTGATAGAGTTTATATGCACCGTGACTCTAAGCCACAGAGTCGAATCTCGTATCGGACAATACGCGTTAGTTTTTCATGTGTTTAGAGACCTTTCTTCAAGTCATCGATAACATTCCATTCATTATCTCTGCACTTGATGCCATTTACTCTGAGTTTTGGTCTGAAGTTTCTATCGAGATTAAACATGACCCAAAAACCTCTTTAGCCAAATACATCAAAACCCTTCCTTTTTGGTTGCTTCATTGTATCATCACCTTCTCTATTAACGCTAAGGGTGATGGTAATGAAAAGGTGTTTGAAAAAGACTTTGCCTTTCATTTTTGTCTTGTTAAAAATAAGACCATTCAATCTGGCCACTATCTTGTGGATCAATTAATTCACATGAACACTAAATCTAAAAGTCAATTTCTCTTTCCTTCCTATGTGGCTGCCATTTACAGATAGATATGTTGGTGCTCTCAATGAGGAAAATGAAAAATTTCTCATAAAGAAACTCCTTCCTTCATAAAATTTTCTAAACCTCACCTACCTTATCAATGCCAAAGCCATCTACTCAGATTCCTATGCCTATACTTTGGGTGCTTTTAGGGCCAAAAAGATGGAAACATCCCAAGCCTCCAAAAGAAAATGGCTTGTCTTTGAAGGAGCAATACCAGTCTCACCTCCTCAACCAAAATCTAAGACCAAAATATCTTTTGCCACCATCAACCAAAAGTTCGATAAGGTGATAAAGATGTTGAAGAGACGATTTCTCATTCTCTCCCACCTGCACAGTGACCTGGTGGACCTATAAGAGAAAATGGGTGCTCCTCACTGTCATCTTCCAGATTTCGACGATTATGAAGACACACCGGATGAGGAAGACAACCTAGAGGTTAAGGATGGAGACAAAGTTGAAGGAAAAAGGAGACAGTGAAGAGCAAGATGATTCTGGAGATGATGATAGTTCTTCAATCTTCTAGACTAGTTTATTTTCTTTTCTTTATTTGAATATTTGATGTACAGTTATTGATCCCACAGTTAATAAATAAACAAAAGTGTTTGAATTTGCAATTCTTTTTTTCCTATGCTATGTGATTGATATTTGCTATATGTGATTGCAATTTTTATGATGCTAGGAGTTAATATTTGCTCCTTATGATCACTTTATCTCATCTTTATACATCTTATTTGATCTTCTCCTTTCACCCTCTTTTTGATCTTGCCAAAGGGAGAGAGAATTGTATGGAGAAAATAGTTTGGTAGGGAAAAGCATAAGTTGAGAGGGAGCATTTATTTTTGAGTACTTAGAATTTCTTTAATCATTGATTATTTAGAATTTTTTTGATCATTGACTATTTAGAATTTCTTTGATCATTGACTATAATTTCTTTAAGTACTCATTGATCATTTCATCATTAACCATCCCAACTTCACAACTCATGCATTTAATTTTCCATAAGATCAATCTAAGTTGTCAAAATTAAAAGGGGGAGATTGTTGGACTAGATTAGTTAAACCTAAGTCATGAACCTCATTTGATCTTGACAATAGAAATTGATCAGTTCTAATATTTTTATTAAGTGTTGTTTTGTAGATTCTAAGTTAGTTTTTTCATTGGAAGTTGGATGGAATTTAAATTCTCCAACCTTAAGAAGTTCATCAAAATTTGCGGTGTGTTCATCCTAAATCATGTCTACGAATCAATCATAAGGATGGATGAAGCTAGGCCAGAGAAATTCGAGGGCGAATTTACAGCCGCGACGTAGCCGAAGAAAGTGAGCTTAAGTCACAAGGAATTCGCAGTGGGTATCACATCGCGACCATGACTTTTGTAATGATAATGGAGGGAACCAAAGTCACAGCCACAACACACTAAGTGTCTAATGTATCCATTAAAGATAAAAAAATCTCGAGGGCGAATTTATGGTTGCGACCGCGACTCAAGAAGTTATAATTTCATCTTTAAATAGAGGAATTCGAGGTCTCAGTCGAGCCCAAGGCAAGAGAACTAGTGACCACGACTTTT
Organism: Omphalea diandra; assembly: GCA_949677035.1. Classification (NCBI taxonomy): domain Eukaryota; kingdom Viridiplantae; phylum Streptophyta; class Magnoliopsida; order Malpighiales; family Euphorbiaceae; genus Omphalea; species Omphalea diandra. The sequence goes on along the minus strand of CATIWR010006146.1, from coordinate 47,477 downwards.
AAGAAGCAGGTAGTGCATAACAATTACATTTCTTGGACAACCAATGAGTAGCTAACATGTTGACTATCCGTTAGACACAGGATTAGGTTCTCTGTCACTATTTCCATCTCCTAGTTGCAAATTGGAAATTCGCAATCGCAAAATGGTAGTAGTGATTGCGACTTCCGCTTGAGAACATTTAATGCAAGATTGACCTAGCATAACTTGGATATTTATTAATAGTTTTAGAGTAGTATCTCTTTGGTGGATGTGGGCTATAAATACGCTACCAAACATATGTAAATGCAAGAGAATTCATTAATTTGTAACCAAAGTCTTGCCAATTTGCTACTCATTTCTTTCATTCTCATTTATGTGTTATTAATTATTAGGTGTGAGCAATAAACACCATTGTAAAAGGTTAAGACCTAGATTCAAAACTCTTATAAGAGGTTATTGTACGAGCCTAGAAAACACAAGTTGAGAGGTTGTTGTGTGAGCCTAGAAAAAAAAAGTTGTAAGGTTATTGTGTGAGCCATAAACACAAGTTGTAAAAGTTTAGTGTGAGTTTGGAAACACCAGTTTAGTGAAGTGAAATACCCAATTGTGAAGAATTGGAGAGTGGAGTAGGTTTTTTAATACTCGAACCATTATAAACCTTTGTGTTATTTCTTTTCATCTTCTTCTTCACCTTTAAAACACTTGAACTCACCTTCTTAATTTCAAAAAATAACCACCAATTCAACCCCCCTTTGTGCACTAGGCCAATAGTTTTGAATTGACACATTTTAAATCTTTATAACTTAGGTTGATAGAAATAAATTTTCTAGAGGTCTAGTTTATATTTGAAGATCAAATCCATTATTTAATTTTGATAGATTTGGCCAACTTATTCTTAAGCATATGGGTAAGGAATCAAATAAGCCTTGTTCATAGCATTTGATATAAGAGCTAAGCCCGATGGTGTAAGCATCAAATTTTAGACCTTTAGATGTAAATCTCGATGGTGAAAATCACCAAATTTATTCCCTAGAATGCAAAGGAAACTGCCAAAGGAAGAGATAAAAAGACCCTAGGATACCTTAGGGAAAAACCAAAACCAAACCCAAGACCATGCCCAAAAGGTTAATGCTTGTACAACCCATCAAACATGATTGTACAACCCATCAATCAAGGTTGTACAACCATGCATAGGGCTATACAGACTACTCTAAAACCTTAGCCTTAAGAATCTTTTGGAACTGGTCCTCCCATAAACCATGGGGTTGTGCAACCTAACATATGGATGTATAATCCATGTGCAAACCCTAATCTAGGAGAGTCATCTCCCTTTCTATGGTTGGACACGTCCATGGTGTAATCAGGACCATTTCTGGCCTTATGCATTCATCCCACACCTATAGATATCCCTTCATTTGAAAAGAAAGGAGGGCTTGGAAAACCTTAAGGTTACTCTACTGAAATTACTTCTCAAACACCTCTTAAACACAAAAACATTAAACTCTAACTCACCCCAACTCATTCCAAGGTAGAACTCGACCTAATCTCTTTTATTTTATGCATTTCGTAAGCATTTTGGGGGAAAATATTAAACTTATGAGCCTTTGAGGCCATAAAAATACACAAAGGCATCCAGGAATCCCTCACTCTCCCTCTTTTTTTTTTCTTTCCTATTTTTAAAACCTAGAAAATAGGGGTTATATAACCCTTTATCTAGGTTGTACAGTCTAGCTTGACTAGTAGCAGTTTTCTGCAAAGTTATATTTTCTTTTTTATTCAGATTTCTTTTTCCAAATGTTTAAGGTGTTCTAATGTTACAATAGCAGAATAGGAGGAGGTTAAACATCTTAGGATCCTTATTCACATTAAAAATGGAACTTAAAGGTGATATTTAAGTGATTTCATAACTTTTTTACATAAAATGCTCCAATTCCCTCTATTTGTGATTTAATGTGGAGTTAAGGTTTTATTTTGATCCTCTTTTGATAGTGACCAAGTAAGAAACTTAAGATTCCAATGACCTTAAAAGTCTCTTTTGTCATTATGTTTGTGTTTAGAACATGTGAATAGTGTTTTAGCCCGCAATCTCCCTTAGTTTTGTGTTGTATGCTAACCCTACATGGTTAGTGGTACATATGAATGTAAAGCTCTTTTAGAGCTACATAAGGTGAGGATTTATCAATCCTATAATCCTTTTTGTGATGATTATCATCTTAGGCTGTTAAACACCTACCAAATACCTTGTATTGCATGTTTTACTTCTTTTGATGCATATGGTTCATATGCTATGATTTTGTTTGCTTACTATATGGTTATGTGAGGATGTGATATTATGGAATTAGATGTATATCTTGGCTCCTTTTGCATGGGAGAGATGGTAATATATGTTATATTCATTCCTTGTGCTTTGAGTTCATTTGGTTTGTTTTACATTGTTTCATTTATTAACTTATTTTTCTTTTGAGTGTAGGTGTTATGTTTGAGTAATACCACAAGTTTATTGACACTGAGTGGTAGTGAGGCAACCTAAGAGGGTGAGGGTGAATTGGGTTGTAACCAAACACAAAAAACATAACCATAATAGAAGCAAACACACAAATCAAACATAAAAATTTTTATAGTGGTTTGGCAATGTACCTACTCCACTCCTCAAGTTTTCACTTTGGCCTTTCTATTCTTTTTTCATGCTCAAGAACAAAACCTTTCCTTTTCTAGGCTGAGGAAGAACCTTCCCTTTTTTAAGATTACGGATAACCTTTCCTTTTATAGGCTCAAGAAGAACCTACCCCTTGGTATTTTTCTAGGCACAATACCAACCTTTACAACCACTAAAAAAGAAAGATCTAACCAGAGTTTATGCCTCTCAAAACAGGCAACTAGTACACAACTAGTGCTCAAGAAATCTTACTCTAAAAAAGAGTAACAAAAACAAACTCATTCTATCCAAAATACAAACAATACCTAAAAAGGTTTACACATAAATTTGTTAAAAATGTTTACAAGTTGTTCATAAGGTTTCTCAAAGTTTTTCCTTATTCTTAGTCTTCAAAAGATGCTCCTTATATAGCCAAGCTCCAAAACTACCCGTTGGAACAACTGATAATATGTTTGATAGCTTTTCTACAAAACTAGCCGTTAAAGATGACAAAACCCACTGTTCTCCATCAACCTCTATTGAACTTGTATCAATTACTTCCAACACCTATTGAATGTTTTTAAATGCCTGTTGGATTTGACTATAATTAGAGAGAGAATAATGCCAATTGTTCATTTCCAAAAAACTTGAACTTCGTGCTTTATTTTTCAAACTTGGCACAGTTACTTTCCACACCCGTTAAGCAATTTGCAATGCTTGTTGGAAACTCTTTCACTGCTTATTGAGAAGGGCCAATGCCCGTTTTAGGTTTCAGAGGCTTTAACTCAAGCTTGGACACTTTTTCCATGCCTGTTGTGAATATTTAATATTCGCTATTAGGCCAGATCATTGCTTGTGGCAAGGTCCAACACAACTCAACCTGGAGTACTTCTCTAATGCTTGTTGCAAAGGGACAATGCCTATTGAGAGGTCTAGAAGACTTTGACAAAAGAGCAACATCTAATCAACATTCATTATTCATCCTTTAATGCCTGTTGAATGGTTCAACACTTATTGGGAGTTTTTCAACTTCTGTTGAATTTGCACAATGCCCATTAGACCTGTTCTAGCCCTTTGACATTCGTTAGGTCATGGGGTTGCATGTTCTCCAAACATTCTCCCTTTAGCATTTATAAAAAACCCCCTTTTGACGTTCATTGGATTTGTTCAAATCATCCAAAAATAGTAAAGTAGAAACATTAAAACTTCTCTTGGTTTTGTTATAGTTTTGTTATCCTTCAAAATAATAGTTTTGTTATCACTCAAAACACATCATTCAAAGTAGAAGAGTAAGTCCAATGCCTTAGGGTTACATGTTCTCCAAACATTCTCTACTTGGCATTCATAATAATCTCCCTTCTTTTTGAATGATGACAAAACCAAGATCCTTTAATACCAAAAATATAAAATTTAAACACACAAAGGATACCAAATGTCGAAACACAAAGCTACAAGTAAGATAGCAACCAAAAATACGTACTAATCAAAATATCCACACAAGGTTTGATACTAATTCAATACAAGGTTTGATACCAATTATTAGAATATCTACACATGGCTTGATACCAAGTATGCTACTTAACAAACCACATAAGATACAAAATGTTGTACCACATAAGATACCAAATGTTGGATGTTTAAGACATAGATGATACAAAGTGTTAAGACATGCACATAAGTGATACCAAACAAAATAATCAAATCATCAAATCAAAGCATCCAAAACTTCTCCCCCTTTTTTGTCATCATGACAAAAAGACATACAAAAATTCTCCCCTTTAAAAAAAATGTTCTTCCTCTTGTAAACACATAAACATTTTCTTCCAAAAATATAGATTAAGTTCCTCATAGATAAAATGAACATGATGGTTCCAAAAATGCTGAACAAACAATAAAAGAAAACTCCCCCTATCTTTATGCTTTCTTCTAACAAATCACCCAAAATATTCAAACACAAATTCAGTTGACTTAACTTAGGGTTACATGTTCTTTTCACAAATTGAGGAAAACAAGAAAGGAATGATATTTGCTAGAGATTCCTAAACTAAAACAAACTCTAAAATGATACCAATAGTGGTTCATAACACAAGCTCCCCTTCAGTAAAAGCATGTTAAACAAAGCAAAAGGAGGGAAAGAGATACATTATAGTTAATGTTACTATCTGATACTAATTGTTTTGATACCAACTAATGCCAAAGGTTGAATTATCCAAAAATATAACTTTTTTGAAGGAAACTTTAGCTCCTCTTCAAATTCTGCAGCTTTACTCACCATTTAATTCTTTATTTCGAGCATGCAATGAAGAGCCTTCAAACTTACAAAATTAAACTTTCTTTGGTACCCATTTCTCTTGGGTCCATGGAGGTTAGCAATATAAATATGCTCATATCTCAATCTAGCATAACAAAGGATGCTTTATGGCCATTATTTCCACAATAAAAGCATTACCAAATGGATGCTTTCTTAAGCTTTTGTATAAAGCATGAATGTGATGGTTTCCTAAAAGATTGGTACCTAAAACATGAAGAAACTTGTGTATTCTTACAAGACTTGGTTCCATAAATAAAGGCATATTTTGCCTTTGACTTTAAGAGTGAGGGTGAGTGCAGCTATGATTATGCACATGTTATTTGAATGCAGGTGAGGGAGTTCTAGCTTTGGTAAATGCTCTAACAAATTTTGGCTTAGAAGTAAAATGTTTAGAATGATCAAAGCCTAAGTTGTGTCTATCTCTTAAAGTCTTTTGAGAGCCTAAAATAAGATTAAGTTTCTCTTTTCTTTTTGTAAAAGAGGCAAGTGAATCTTTTAAAGTTGAGATCTCTTTCTTGAGACTCTCATTTTGAAAATACAAGATTTCATAAAATTTATTTTCTTGGTTCAAAGCCTTATTTTCTTTTTGTAAAAGCTTAAAACTCTTATTTAGTTCAACTAATTCAGTTTGCAAGATTTTATTTCTTTCAAAAATTTTATTAACATCATTGTTGGTGAATTATTCAATAAGATTTTCTACAGAAAACATGTCTTCTAACTCTGATTCATCCTCACCTAAATCACTGTCAAGAGTGTTAGTACATACCTATTTTAAAGAGCTCTCTTCCAAGGCCATGAGGCAGAGATTAGTTCTCTCTCTTCTTCGCATCCTTAGTCCTTCTTCATCCTCATTTGGTTCAGAGGCACTGAAGTCATCCCAAGTGGTTTTATAGGCTTTCTTTTTCTTCTTGTCTATCTTCTCAACTCTGGCTTTTGTGCAATTTCTTTTAATATGGCCAAGCCTTCCACATCCATAACATTCAACTTGTTTAAGCTTAACCTTGCCTTTTTTCTTCAACATTCTTCTAAATTTATTTATCATAAGTGTTATATGCTCTTCATCATCATCTGAGCTAAGACATTTAGAGGTAGCTTTGAGAGTTATTTTAATCTTCTTCCTATTTGTATCCTCAGATGTTGGCGGAGCTTCTCTATTCTAGTTTATCTTATAGTCAATGAGATTTCCCAGTAGCTCATCAAGTGGCTTGATCTTCAAGTCCTTTGAGTCCTTAAGCGAGGTGACATTACCAAACCACTCCTTAGGTAGACACCTCAAAACTTTCTTCATAAGTTCCTCATTCCTAAGAGCTTTCATTTCTTTAACTTCTCAATGAACCGATCATACATTATTAAGATTATTTCATCAGGCTTCATAATGAAGGTTTCATATTGACAAATGAGGGTCTCTATCGTATTTTCTTTAACTTAATTAGTTCCCTCATGTGTGATCTCCAAGGCCTCCAAAATTTCCTTGGCAGTTGACTTCATGCTCACTTTGTTGTACTCACTTTTGCTTAAGGCACAAAAGAGCATATGGATGGCCTTGTCATTTTTAGCAACTTGCCTTTTTTCTTTCTCAAACATCTCATCAATGTCCTTTTGTATTTGAGTCCCATTAGCAAGTGTTTTCATTAGAGTTAATGGAGCTTTTTTTATAATTCTCCATAACTCAATGGATTCAAATCTTAGAAAGTAATACATTATGTTATTTTAATACTAGCATTTTTTTTATTAAAAAAAGGGATGTCTCACAACTAATTGTCCTTCTAGTCCATGCTTATATTGCACTACCATGATTGTGTTCCTCTTGCATTTAAGCTTCAAAAGAGGATAGGCTCTGATACCAAATGCTGACATTGAGTGGCCATGAGGCAACCCAAAGGGTGAATTGGGTTGTAATAAAAAATAAAAAACATATTGGCTTAGGTTGGTCAAACCTAAGTCAAAGGTCTCTTTTGATCTTAACAATGAAGATTGATAGGTTTTAACATCTTGTTTAAGTGTCATTTTTATAGTTTTTAAGATATTTTTGCATTAAAAGTTGGATGAAAGTCTAAATCTCAAACATTGAGTAAAACATACATATTTGCATTCAATAACCTTAAAATCAAGACCGTGACCTTGCAATAAGGATGGATGAACTTAAACCAGATGAATTAAGGGAGCAAATCACAGCCGCAATCCAATCGAGGAAGACATGATTATCATACATTATGATTCACAATGAGGTTCGCATTTTCAGTCATGATCACAAATTTTGTAACTATATGAAGGGAACCAAGTCCGCAACCAAAACTTGCCAAGTGTCTAAGATAATTGTTGACATATCAAAATTCATGAATGTGAAAAAGCTATTGAGACCGTAACCCATTGAAGCATTTTTTTCCTTACCAAATAAAAGGATTTACGGTGACTGTCTCATCCAAGAAGATCTTTACTCAGGACCATGATTTTTAATTGATTAGATAAATGTAACAACTACTTTTCTTGAAAAACCAATAACAGCATGCCACATGTACTAGCTGTTAGATACAATCAGGGTTCTCCACCATGATTTCAGTCTTCCTAGTGCAAAATGAAAATTTGCGACTATAAAATGCTAGTCACGATCGTGAAACTAGTCTAACAGGCATTTAATGCAAAATCTGCCTAGCTTACCTTAGAGATTTAGGTATAGTTTGTTTGTAACATCTCTTTAGTGGTTATTGCCTATAAATACTCCACCAAGCAAACATGAATGCAGAAAAATATCATTGATTATAGCCAAACTCTTCTAATTTTACTTCTCAACCTTTTATTCTTTATATGTAAGTTAATATTATTGGCTGTAAGCATTAAACACCATTGTAATTAGGTTTGAGAGTTAGCTTAGTTGTCCAAACTCTTGTATTAGGTTAAGTGTGAGCCTTTGAGAAAACACTTGAGTGAGGTTTTTATGTGAGCCTTAAAACACAAGTTGTAAGGTTATGTATGAGCTATTAAAACACATTGTATAAGTTTAGTTTGAGCTTTGAAACACAATTTTGAGTTAGTAGAACACCCAATTATGAATAATTGATGAGTGGATGTAGGGTTTATTAACACCCGAACCATTATAAAATATTATGTGTTCATTCCTTCTCCTTCTCCTTTAATCTCCCAAATTCATTATCTTCCCTCCAAATATTTAAATTCCCATCAATTCAACCCCCCTTCTTAAAGCTCAAGGGCCAACAAGTGGTATCAAAGTTAAGTTTTCATTAAAACTCTTAATTGAGTTGGCAAAGACACATGGTACACGCAGGAATCCACACCTATATCAAGTTATACTATGATGGATTCAACTATACGCATTGGAAAGTTAGGATGGAGATATATTTAGACAACGATGTGGTGGACCTTTGGGATATTGTGGCAAAAGAATGGAAGCCTTCTACTAAGGTGGTTGATGGAAGTGATGAGTTAATTCCAAGGGAAGAATGGGTGGAAGCTTATAGAAGATCAAATGGAAGAAACAAAAGGGCAATGGTAATCCTTTTTAGTTCCTTATCAAGGGAGGAAATAAGAAGAGTTCAACATTGCCTCATAGCCTATGGAATTTGGAAAGCTTTAGAGAATTATCATGAAGGCACAACCTTAGTGAAATCCAGCAGATTGGGGATGTATGTCATAGAGTTTGAGTTATTCATGATGAAAGATAATGAAAACATCACTGATATGGAAAATAGACTCTTATCCATTATCACAAACATGAAGAAATTCAGAAGGATACTCACTAATCATGATGTAAACTTTAAAATATTTAAATCCTTACCTCTTGAGAAATTTGGTGCCAAGGTATGTAGCATACAAAAGTCAAATTTAGAAATTAGAAAAGTGCAAACAAGTGTCCTCATAGGCAAGCTTCTCAATCATGAGCTAGCATTGAAAAAGGATGAGGAGATGAAAAAGCTAAGAGGGCAGGGGATAAGAATTACAAAATAAAGAAGAAGGCTTTAGCTCTTAAATCCTCATCTAAAGACAAAAGAAGCAAAGGTTGTCTTAAGTAATAATGATAGTGAAAAAGAAAAAGAGGAGCTAGTTATGCTTTCAAGAAGAACCAAGGAGCTGATAAGAAGAAGAAAATATAAAAGGAACTTCAAGAAGGTATCTCCTAACCTCAATTAAAGGATGAGTGAGGTAACATGCTATGAGTGTGGCAAGCAAGGCTGCATCAAGTATGATTGCCCCAAGTTGAAAAAGAAGAAGAAAAGGGATAAAGAAAAGAAAAAAAAGCTTCAAACCTACTTGGGATAACAACTCTACTGAGGAGGATGAAGATGAGAAAGTGGCAAATCTATGCTTCATGGCACAATATGACTCCTTAAATGAGGTAAGTTGCTCACCCCATTCTTGTGGAAACTATGATGTACTAAATGATATGGATGATGATCTCTTAGAACTCTTATCTTGAGATGTGACAAATATAATTCTCAAATGAAAACTTACAAAAAGAAATGCTTAAAACTGGAAAATGAGTTTAACTCATTGAATGAGCTTGTAACTCAAAAAATCTAGAGAAAGCCTTAAAAAGTCTTCATCTTCTCCAAATTCTTTGAGAAAGGACAATGATACCTTAAAAGGAGAGGTAATTGAGCTTAGAAATTCTATTTCTAAGTTTCACAAGGGCAAGGAAGCTTTAGAAACATTAATTGCATCTTTGAGACCCCCAATAGTTAGACATGGTCTTGGCTTCAATAAAGCCTCGTCATTATCTAATCCCTATCTCACTACTTTCATTAGAGCTTTAATACCTCAAACATCTAGTATTCAGGTAGTTGGGAGGAAGAGTGCTCATTACACTAGGCCATCAATAGGCAAAAGGAAGGCACATCGAGGCTTAAAGCCTATGCCAGAAAGGGCTAACCATGCATGCATCTATACCAAGAAACATGCTCACCCCAACACACATAAAAAGTTATCATATACGCCTAGCCATTCATGCATATGCTCACACTCACCATATCATAGTATGAAAAGTAACCTTACTCATACCAAAGCAATGTATAGGAGGAAGGCTCATAAGTCTAAACTCCAATATCATTATTGCATGAAGTTTGGTCATATAAATATCTATTGTTATATTAGGAAGGCTCGCCTCGAATTAGAGGACCTTTTTAGGCCTAACCCCCAAGGACCCAAGTATGCTTGGGTACCTAAACAAAAGTGATTTGTGTATGTTATGTAGGATTGTATGGCAGCCACTAATAAAGACAATGATTGGCATGTGGGTAGTAGATGCTCAAAGCATATGACGAGCAACAAAAAGCTATTCATAGCCATAAAAGAGAACGAAGGTGGCAATATTACTTTTGGAAACAATGCCCAAGGTAAGGTAATTGACATTGGAACAATTGGTAAGAATGGTTGTTCACTTATTGATTATGTTCTTCTTATAGATGGTTTATAACATAATTTGCTTAATGTAAGTCAATTATGTGATAAAGGTAACAAAGTCACCTTTGACCCTAGAGAGTGTCGAGTTACCACTTTGATGGATAAAAGGGTAATCTTTAAGGGTGAAAGGAGGGGTAATACCTACTTAATTGAATTAGACAATTATCCTTCCTAGCTTACAATCATGACACTTTTGATGCTTTTAAAAGTTTTGCAAAAAGAGTTCAAAATGAAAAGGATTATTTCATTTCTTCTATAAGGAGTGACCATGGAAAGGAATTTGAAATGAATCTTGTAAATCTTAATGTCTAGAAAATGGGATTTCTTAGAATTTTTCAACTCCTAGAACACTATAACAAAATGGTGTTATAGAAAGAAAAAATAGAATAGTAGTAGAGATGGTTAGAACTATGCTCAATGAGTATTCCCTGCCTAATTACTTTTGGGCTAAAGCCATTAATACTTCTTATTACATTGCTAATCGTGTTTTCAAAAGATACATTCTCAATAAAACTTCTAATAAGCTTTGGAATGGTCGAAAGCCTAAGTTGTCATACCTAAGAGTCTTTGGGTGCAAGTGCTACATCATAAATAGTAAGGGTAATCTTGGAAAATTTTGATTCTAAGACAAATGAAGGTATTTTTTTTGGGATATACCACTTCTAGTAAGCCTATAAGGTATTAAACAAAAGAACTATGGTTGTTAAAGAGTCAATGAATATTATGTTTGATGAGTCTAGTAAACTTGATCTTGGGAAAGGTTCTCTTATTAATAATCTTGCAAGTAACTTTGAGAAATTGGAGTTGGAGTCAATGTTAAGAGAGATTGTTAAAAACCATGATGAAGACAAGTCATCAAAAGAATAAAAGGAATTCCAACCACAATAAGCAAAAATTTCAAATCAAGATCTTCCTAAGGATTAAAGATTCTCCAAACATCACCCAAGGGATCTAATTATTGGTGAAACATCTAAGGGTATAAGTACTTGATCTCAACTTAATTCTTTAGACAATAATCTTGTATTTGTTTCTTAATTTGATCTAATATCAATTAATGAGGCTCTTGATCATGAAAGTTGGGTGATTGCCATACAAGAGGAACTCAACCAATTTGAGAGAAACAAAGTATGGAAACTTATTCCTAGGCCTAAGGAACACTCTATTGTAGGATGTAAGTGGGTGTTTAGGTAAAAAAATTAGATGAGCAAGGTTTCATTACTAGAAACAAGGCTAAATTGGTTGCAAAGGGGTACGACTAAGAGGACAACATTGATTATGATGAAACCTATGACCCCATAGTAAGATTAGAGGCCATTAGGATTCTCTTAGCTTATGCATATGATATGAACTTTAAACTTTTTCAAATGGATGTTAAAAGTGCTTTTTTAAATGGTCTCATGAGGAAGAAGTTTATGTTGAACAACCTTCTAGTTTTGAATCTCACATTTTTCCAAATCATGTTTATAAGTTAAATAAGGCCTTATATGGTTTGAAACAAGCTCCAAAAGCTTGATGCAAAAGGCTTAGTTCATTTCTTTTACAAAATGATTTTAAGAAATGTAAGGTTGATACTACTTTGTTTGTTGAAAGGCACAATCAAGACACATTCATTGTACAAATATATATTGATGATATTATAATTGGTGCTACTAATGAATCTCTTTGTAAGGATTTGCCAAGTGTATGACTATGGAATTTGAGATAAGCATGATGGGAGAGATCAAGTTCTTTCTTGGCCTACAAATCAAGCAAACTAAGGAGGAAATATTCATCAACTAAGCTAAGCACACAAAGGATATACTCAAGAAATTTGGCATTTAAGGATGCAAAGTAGCAAAGACTCCAATGAGTGCTACCATCAAATTAGACAAAGATGACTCAGGTAAGTCTGTTGATAAAAAGAGATATAGAGGTATGATTGGTTCTCTACTCTATATCACTACCTCTAGACCCAACATCATGTTTAGTGTGTGCATGTGTGCTAGGTTTCAATCATGTCCTAAAGAATTACATCTTAATACTGTTAAAAGGATTCTTAAGTATTTACATGGTACATTACACCTAGGTTTATGGTATCCTAGGAATTCATCTTTTAGCTTTCTAGGATATTCGAATACAGATTATGCTGGTAGTTTACTAGATAAAAAAATAACTTCTGAAACTTGCAAATTTATAGGGAATACTTAGTTTCTTGGTTTAGTGAGAAACAAGTTTCAGTTGCCTTATCCATCGCTAAAGCAAAATGTATGGCTATGGGTTGTTGTTGCACCTAAGTTCTTTAGATGAAACAATGACTAAAAGATTATGGTAAAGTTATTGATCACATTCCCATCAAATATGACAACACAAGTGCAATAAATTTGTCAAGGAATCCAATTCAACACTCTAGGAGTAAAGATATTGACATTAGGCATTACTTTTTTAGAGATCATGTCCAAAATGGTGATGTAATATTAGAATCTGTTGATAATAATCATAAACTTGTAGATATTTTCACTAAACCTCTCAATAAAGAAAGGATGAACATCATTAAGAGGGAACTAGGCATGCTTAATAGAAGTTCCTTAGAGTGAAAATCAGATCTGATAGAATTTTCCTTATTTAGTTTATTCTTCTGTGTAAATGATGTTGCATTTGGTAGTTGTGCACTTTACTACTTTGGATGTCTTAATTCATTATGAAAATGTGCTTCTTTATGCCAGTTTGTATGAATTAATCATCAATACATTAAGTGGATCATAATTAGGAAGAATAATTCTTATCTCTTCCTCATTTCTCTTTATGCCATGTAATTCATGGTCGTTACATTCCTTTTGCTGCTACAATTTACAGGCACTTATCAAACTTTCTATTATACGTTAAATTTGTGGTCATTCTCCATCATGAATTTTTTTGAAATTCAAAAGTTTTGTTTGTTGACTCCTTTGATTTTTTATGAATTCTTATTTGTTACTCAGATTTTTTTCAATTAGCGATCACGACTTGAGGTTTGCAGTCACGAATTAGAGTAACTGCCAAACATTAACTGATTTGACTACCAACTGATGGCACCCCCTTATTTATTACCAATTTGACCATTTTTTTTCCATTTTTTCATTAGATTTTCACCTATTTAAACCCCTCTAACACTCTTTCATTTCACTTTTAAACATTCTCTTCATCTCTCTTCATCTCTCTTCATTTTCTTATCTCTAACCTTCTACCACATTTAAACTTCTCTAATGGAACCCAAAAAGCTCTTTAGAGCAAAGAAAGGAAAGGGCATAGCCCAACCCTCTGGTCCTGCCCTTCATTTGATGAAAGGGATCGCTAAAGAATTCAAAGATTGCTACAATGCTAACTCCACTAAAATCATCCAACCAAACAAGATTCCCTCAACTTTTCCCTTGAATCCCTAGGAATCAAGGATGAAATTTATGCTTACTTATCCAACTTGGACTACAACGAGTTTATCTTCTGAGATGAACCTAGATATGAAGAAATAGTTAAGGAGTTCATGTGCACGATAACATTAAGCTGAAGAGCCAAATCCAAAATAGGTCAGTATGGGTTAATTTTTTTAGGATTTTAGGGACTTTTTCTTTTTAACCTTTGAACAACTCTATAATCTTTTCAACCTCTAAGTGGGAGATGAGATCTCATTCATCATCTCTGCACTTGATATCATCTACTCTGAATTCTAGTCTAAAATCTCCATTGAAACCAAACATGACCCAAAAACATCTTTGGCTAAGTATATCGTACCCTTCCAAATTGGCTCCTTCATTGTATCATCACCTTTTCTATAAATGCTAAATGTGATGGGAACGAAAATATCTCTCAAAAGGACCTAGTCTTTCTATTTTGTTTAACCAAAAAGAAACCCATCCAAACCAGCCGATACCTTATGGATTAATTAATTCACATGAGTACCAAACCCAAGAGTCAATTCCTTTTACCCTTTCATGTTACAACAATCTATAGGTATGTGGGGGCACTAAATGACAAAAATGAAAAATTCCTCATAAAGAAATACTTGCCCTCTCATAATTTCTTTGACTTGCCCTACCATATCAATGCCAAGGCTATACACCCATATTCTTATTCTTATACCTTAGGTTCTTTTGGGGATAAAAAGCTTGAAACTTCTTAAGCCTCAAAGAGGAAGAGGCTTGTGATAGAGGAGGGTACCCAACCAATTCCATCTCCCAAGCCTAAACCCAAAACCAAGTCATCTGCCATCTCTTTCTCCTCCATAAATAAGAAATTGGACAAAGTCATGAAGATGATCAAGAAGTGATTTTGCCTACTTTCTCACTTTCATAGTGACTTAGTGGATCTCCAAGAGAAGGTAGGTGCTATTCCTTGCCATCTCTTTGATTTTGAAGATTTGAGAAGATACTTCAGAAGAAGAAGAAGATTAAGAGGTGAAAGAAGAGGATGAAACACAAAAAGGAGGTGCAGATGAAGACATTGCTGATTTTGGAGATGATGATAACTCTCCAATCTTTTAGTGTTCTTTGCTAGGCTTGTAGTATTTTCTTTTCTTTTATTCACTTTATTTGTTTTTGATCCTATATTTTTTTTTTGTTTCTGTTTATCTTCATAAATAAAATTGTTTGCAATTTGGGCATTGTGTGTTTGTTTATGATGTGTGATTGCTCTTTTATTTCCTATCCTAATTCCTATTCAAATCATGTCACCTATGCACTTTTACTCACTTTTAACTTCTACTTTCTTTTTGATCTTGCTAGTGGGGAGAGAAATAGTGAAAGAAATTGCATGACATATAATCAAAGGGAAGAATAAGCTAAGGGGGAGCAATCTAATCTAAAATCTAAATCTTTGCTAAACTTAGTCTCTGAATAAGTATTCTGTTAAAAAAATATTAACCATCTTAACTTCACACTTATGCAATTCATTACCTTTAGTAAAATCAATCTAAATTGTCAAAATCAAAAAAGGGGAGATTATTGGACTACGTTGGTCAAACCTAAGTCAAAGATCTCTTTTGATCTTGACAGTGAAGATTGTTGGGTTTTAACATCTTGTTTAAGTGTTGTTTTAATAGTTTTTAAGATAGGTTTGCATTGGAAGTTGGATGAAAGTCTAAATCTCAAACATTGAGTAAGGCATACAATTCACAATCAAGAATCTTAAAATCTCAAACATTGAGTAAGGCATACAATTCGTAGTCAAGAACCTTAAAATGATGACCACGACCTTATAACAAGGATGGATAAACTTGAACCAGATGAATTAACAGAGCAAATTGTAATCGCGATCTAGCCAAGGAAGACATAATTGTCATATTGTGTGATTCACGGTGAAGTTCATGTTCCCAGTCACAATCGCGACTTTTATAGTTGTATGGAGGGAACCAAGTTCATAACCAAAACTTGCCAAATGTCCAAGATAACCATGGACATATCACAATTTGCGAGCATGAAAAAGCTATCGAGACTGTGACCTATTGAAGCATTTTTTTCCCTTACCAAACAAAAGGATTTGCAATCACTATCGCGTCTAAGAAGATCTTTAATCGCGACCACAACTTTTAGTTGATTGGATAAACACAATGATTATTTTTCTTGAAAAACCAATAGCAGCATGCCATATGGATTAGCCATTAGATACAAATGAGGTTCTCTACTTTGATTTTAGTCTTTCTAGTGCAAAATGAAAATTCGCGATAGTGAAATACCAGTGACAATCGCAAAACTAGTTTGACAGACATTTAATGCAAAATCAGCCTAGCTTACTTTAGAGATTTAGGCATAGTTTGTTTCTAATGTCTCTGGTGGTTATTGCCTATATATACTCCACCAAACATACATGAATGCAAAAGAATATCAAAGATTATAGCTAAACTCTTGCAATTTCACTTCTCAACCTTTTATTCTTTATATGTGAGTTAATATTATTGGGTGTAAACATTAAACACCATTGTAATTGGGTTTAAGAGTTAGCCTAATTGTCAAAACTCTTGTATTAGGTTAAGTATGAGCCTTTAAGAAAACACTTGAGTGAGGTTTTTGTGTGAGCATTAAAACACAAGTTGTAAAGTTGTATGTGAGCCATTAAAACACATTGTACAAGTTTGGTGTGAGCTTTAAAACACCATTTTGAGTTAGTAGAATACCTAATTATGAAGAATTGGGGAGTGGATGTAGGGTTCATTAACACCAAATCCATTATAAAATATAATGTGTTCATTCCTTCTCCTTCTCCTTCAATCTCCCAAATTCTTTATCTTCCCTCCAAAATTTTCAATTCCCACCAATTAAACCCTTTTCTTGGTGTCAAGGCTAACAAAATACAACTATAATAAAAGTAAACACACAAATCAAACACATATATTTTTATAATGGTTCAACAACGTGCCTACTCCACTCCTTAAGTTTTCATTTAGGCCTTTCTATTCTTTTTCCAAACTTAAGAATGAAGCCTTTCCTTTTTCAGACTCAAAGATAACCTTTCCTTTTATATGCTTAGGAAAACCTACCTTTTGGCATTTTTCTAAGCATTATACTAACCTAACCACTAGTAAGGAAAGATCTAAGCAGTGTCTATGCATCTCAAATCAAACAACTAATACACAATTAGTACTCAAGAAAACCTACTCTCAAAAATAGTAAAAAAATAAACTCACTCTACGTAAAGTAAAAGCAACACCCAAAAAAGTTTGTATAAAGACTTGTTGAAATATTTACATGTTGTTCACAAGGTTTCTCAAAGTTTATACTTATTCCTAGTCTTCAAAGGATGCTCATTATATGGCTAAGCTCCAAAATTAGCCGTTGGAATAATTGATGTTATGTCTGACAACTTTTTTTTTAAAAAAACTAGTCATTAGATATGACAACACCCATTGTTCTTTATCAAATCCAGTTGAACTTTGAATGGTTACTTCTAACACCTATTGAATGTCTTTTAATGCCCATTGGCTTTGACTACAATGCTTGTTGGAGAGAGAACAATGCTCGTTATTCATTTATAGAAAGTTTAAACTTCATATTCTATTTTTAAACTGCTCACAGTTGCTTTCCACGCCTATTGAGCAATTCACAATGCCCATTAGAAACTCCTTCGATGCCTGATGAGAAGGGACAATACCCATTTTGGGTTTCAAAAGTTTTAACTCAAGCTTAGACACTTTTTCTATGCATATTACAGATATGCAATGTCTATTGCTAAGCCAGATTAATGCCTATTGTGAAACTTCAATGCCATGGCAAGGTCTAGCACAACTCAACTTAGAGTACTTCTCTAATGCTTGTTACAAAGGAACAACACCTATTGTGAGGTCTAGAAGACTTTGGTAAAAAAATAGCATCCAATCAATGTCCATTATTCATCCTTCAATATCTGTTGAATGGTCCAATGCTTGTTGAACTTGCACAATGCCCATTGAGCTTGTTCTAGCCCTTTAACGTTCATTAGGTCTTAAAGTCGCATATTCTCCAAACATTTTCCCCCTTATATTCATAACAAACTTCCCTTTTGACATTCATTGGGTCTGTTCAACTCATTCAAAGTTACTAAAGTGCAAACAATAGAATTTCTCTTGGTTTTATTATTATTTTGTTATCCTTCAAAGCAATAGTTTTGTTATCACTCAAAGTAGAGAAGTGAGTCCAATGCTTTGGGGTTACATGTTCTTTAAACATTCTCCCTTTGGTATTCACAATAAAGTTAGTCTTAATGGTCACATTATGTGGTCATGGATGAATGGATGATAATGCATGCATATCTCTTTTGCCATGATGCGTGACGCTTTCCCTTTTTGAAATGATTATGCTTGGGTGAATGGATGAAAATGCATGCTTGCTCGCTGTGCCATGATGCATGGCCCCCTACCCCTTTTGAGTTGATAATTTGACTTTCCAAATGAATCGTGCTTAGATATATGTTTAGGGGTGTCTAATCAATAACTTGGTTAAAATATTATAAGTGAACTAAAGATTCCTAAAGGCTGGATCCTACTATTCAGCCAATTTGGTGGTGCCTAACCTTTTCCCTAGCTGTACATAATTTTTAAACTTAATCTCTAATAGGGTGAAGATGAAATGAGCCTTTTAATTAAGTTAAAATAGGTTTAAATTTTACCTTCCTCGAATTCTTGTCATGACCAAAGTCCCGACTAAAGTCGAGTGACGACTCCATATTTCCTGGGGATGGTTCAATGTATTATCCCTCACTCAATCCCCCGATGATGAACATTTTAGACTTAAGGCTTTAAGGTCACACAAGGATTAAAAGGAATTCCTATTAATCCAAACGTGCACCATACGTTACAGTCATTACCAATGTAAATGCCCTCGTCCTCTCAATCCCTATATGATTGATAAAAGGATGAAGTCATAAGAAAGATATCATTTGTTCGAGCATAACCGTGAAACCTGAGGCACTCATAATGGCGACTCTACTAGGGACCCAAAAATGACTTCACATTTAATCTCTGGTTCACTTTTAATATTTTAAACTTGTTATTGAGTAAGTCAATTGCATTCATGTAGCCTCCATACTTCACCATGAACATTAGGTGCCCTTAGATAAACTAATGATTCTCTAAGCTTAAAACCTAAGCTTCCTTCAGGCTTAGAAGATTACGAGGAGCATTCATCACTCATGATCCTAGTACCTTTTGGTATATCGAATGAGGGAGTACAAAAATCGTCCCTCAAGCTTATGGGAGCCATCAACTACAACAACCTCTTAACCATTAGGCATCTGTGAAGGTTCTTGAAGAACACATTTATGTATCCCTAATGTAAGCATAAGTGTAACCCATTCCCTTTTATGTAATTATTCCCCATATGTAAATACTTGTGTGTTCGCTTTTCCCTATTATGTAAATTCTTTATGTATACATCCCTCTCTCCTTAAAGGGATTTCATTCCTTGCTTGTACTTATTTCTTCAAGTACTATAAGGAGTTCTTCCTTTTAGTATCTTTATGTATATGTTCTTTCAAGGCTTTAACTCTTTCTAGTCCGAGGTGACCTAACATATTCTTTACCTCATGATGGTATAAGAATGAGACCATGCCTAGGAAAGAGTTACTAGACCTCATGTATGGAAGGAATAAGGTTAAAAGGATCTTATGTAAAATAACTTATGCATACATGCATTGATTACTTGTTCATGCATCATACTGATAACCTTTATTTTACAACCATCATAACTCCATCCAAGAAAATGGGGAATTGACTCATTAGTAAGAGTAAGACTTTAAGCTCAAGTTAGAAACTCACCCCAATCATGGAACCAACTATACCACTAGAGATCTTAGACAGGACAATGGCCACAAGATGGAAAAGAGGATTACCGAGGAGGTAAACAAATGTGTTAATTAAATTTTGAAGAAGGGAGAGACCTCTACTCATATAATTGACAAATGGAAAACATTAATGGAGCACCCTAATCTATGGTGACTGATGATGATCTATTTGGGATGAAAGAATACCATGAAAGCAAGCTTACCAAGTTAGTGGAAAGTATGACTGTTGTTCTAGACAAACACCTAGAAAGTGACAAGGAAAGAACTTGGTTTGATGACTTTGCCAAGCAATTGGAGAAAATATGGAAGGCATTAAGTGCTAAGGGTCTAGAGAGGGAAATAGACATTATGGAATTACTAGCCCATAAACTTGAGAAGCTACTAGCTAACTTTCATATACCTGAGCTTCTAAAGTTCATAGGGAATGCTAAGAACCATGTCCATTCGTATGTGCCAATTATGAAGTTGTCCAAATACTATATTAGAGCTTTTCAAGTTATTGCTAGAAGGGTCTATAAAGACATGATATTTCAATTAGCCAAAGACTGTTAGGGAGGACTAAAAGGAGTTGATGAAAGCTTTTAAGAGGCTTTACACTTATAATTCAAATATGGAGGTCATATTGCAATACTTGCAATCATTGAAGCAGAAAACAAGTGAAAACAACAATGATTATATCATAAAATGGAAGAAGACGACTTCAGAGACAACCATGAGGCCTATGAAGTAAGTTAGGATGATTGTTGAAAGGGCTCTGCCTAGCATAGGTGCAAAATACGAGGAATGTTGGTTAGAAATTTTAAAGACCTTTGAGAAGTAGGTTTGCAAGTTGAAGAATAAGAATTCGAGTTAGGAAAATAGCATAGGGGAAGAAGAAGTGCCTCGTCTTAATCTTAGATCGAAGGGAATAAAATGGCAAATGACAACGCAGTAAGAGCGCCAAGGTAGTTCACTGATTTGGGGATGCCTCTACTAAGGGATTTGAGAGGTTGTAGAATAAGGGAGTGTAGAAGCCTATGGCCTTAAGACCACCTCCTAACTCATTGTCTAAGGGATATGACGCCAATGCTTACTACACTTTTCATTAAGGAGCAAGTCATAGCACTGATGAATGTTATAAGTTGAGACATGCAATTTAGGATATCATCAATAATAAGATGATTGTCCCATCAAATTCTAGAGGGCCTAACATCCAAGGGCTTTCCCAAACTATCATAATGTTTTTCCCCCAAATTAAGGGACTTTTATGATAGATTAAGGGATTCTTAAAGAGGTTGTTATTGTCACTATCAAGCAAGTTATGAATGAGGTTTTAGTTATTTACACTATCAATCCATGGGAAAGCTTAAATGATGAGACAAAAGAGGGGCAAAGGAAGAGAATGCTCCAGTTATGAGAGAAGAGTGATGAAGAGAAAAAAGTTGAGCATGTGAGCCATGTGACTTGTAATGGGACTTATTATCTTGATATGGAAGCCCCCAAGGAATTAAGGATTGAGAAAAAGATAGATGAACTCGTTATAAAGGAGAAGAAGGATGTCGATTGTATTGTGAAATAGCTGAAGAGGATGCCTGCTTAAATTAGTGTGTGGGAGTTGTTGCTCATTACCTCACACGAACATAATAAGGCTATGGTGGAGGCTTTGTCAAGTTTGATTGTCTCAATGGAAGCTACTATGATGGATGTTGTTGCATTAGTAACTTATAAGGGTAAGATTACCTTTTTAGATAAGGATCTGGCACCAGAAAGAAGGGATCATAACTTGACCTTATTCATCCGAACTAAGGTAAGGGGTAGGTGTACGCCATGTGTGATGGTTGATGATAGGTCTAAGATTAACATTTGCCCCTTAGAGTTACTACACAAGTTTATATTGTTTGAGAATGATTTAGAGGCTTCTGACAGTATTATTCAAGTATATGATGATAGTAAAAGGCCAACTTTAGGTGTGTTTAAGACTTTGGTAAAAACAAGCATAGTGGAAGTAATGGTGTAATTCACAGTCTTGGACATTCCAATCACTTTTTTACTGTTGCTAGGGAGACCATGGTACCACCCACTAGGTGGTGTGCCTTCCATTGTCCACTAGAAAGCTAAGATTCCTTACAAAGGAGAAACTATGGTAATTTACATAGTGGTTGGGGAGATTGTGTTAGCTTTGAGTGTGGCTATTGTGCATCTTTGAGGGTTTTAAGCTACAGGAGACACCGATAAATGGGTTAATCCTAAAGTTTTGGGGATTATAAAGAACGTGAACTTCCTCCTAGGGTAGGGGTTAGGAAAGAATTCTACAGCCATATTAGAATTCCTAAAGATCTCTATTTAGACAATAAGGAAAGGACTAGGGTATTGTGGTAAAGAGTCAGAGCTAGAGGCAAGGGATTTACATGAACAACTATCATATTTCTTTGTAAAAAAAAAGGGGAGGCTATTAAGATGATTAAGCATGAGGCAACTAAAAATGAGGAGTCATTTGGAAAGAATATAAATGAACTTGAAAAGGCTTTTTTTCTAGCTGGTGGTTGGTGAATTTAGGAATCAGAATTATCAAGACTCAAGAAAAGAGGAGGATGGTGAGAAGAAAAGAAGGAAAAAAGGAAAACAAGTTATAAAGACCAAGAATGGTCAAGAATCAAGTCAACATGCGGTTCTATACTGGCCTCAGTTTGTATGGCCATGGAATGACAAGAAAAATATCACTGATGAACAAATTGAACAGTATTTATTAGATAAAAAATTCTAAGGGTAGATCACGTAAAGGATGGGCTTGAATCAATGAACTATAATACACCTTTTATGAACTTGGAATGAGAGTATACCAGATCATATAAGTTTATTTAAGTCATATACACAGGATAAAGCTGAAATATATTAAGAGCATAATTATGAACTCCATTGAGGAAATAGGTGGTGAAGAAATATAAGGTCCTGCAATAGAGATTGAGCTTACTATGGTGGAAAGTGCAACACTTTGGGCAGATTTTCTAAAAATCGAGTTGGGAGATGATTAGATGAAACAAAGTTTTAAGGGAGTTGTCAAGGTGGTTGTTGACACAAAGGATGGGAAAGAGGCAGATCCTGTGTAAAATGTTGATCTTATGGTTCTAACTGATGAAGTAAAGGGTGATGTTGAGGAAAAGGTTCAGGCACATGAGGCTCCAATCAACCAATTTGATGAAGAGGACTTTCTTGTTACTACTGATGTGCTTGTTTCTAGTCTCTTTGAAGACAATGATGTATTTCTTTCTAAGTTTAATGTAATGAATGATGAGTTTGCTTACTTTGTGATGTATTTCCTGATGGTAGTATGCATAACATGCATCATTTCATGAGCATATTATAAATACAACTGCATTTAACCTTGGCGCACAAGAAAATCTAAAAATCTTACTCATCGCTAGTGATGTCACAATAAAAGAGCAGAGGAAGTTTGAATAGTTGCTCACGAAATACCAAAGGGTCTTTGCTTAGACATATAAGGATATGTTAGGGGTCAATAAATGAATTACAAAACATAGAATTCTGACCTACCCACACATGAAACCAGTTAAACAAAAGATATGAAGAATGAGGTCTTCGTGGGATTAGCTTGTCAAGAAAAAGGTGGCCAAGCTGTAGAAAGCTAAGTTCTTAGAGGTGGTAGACTACTCTAAATGGTTGGCCAATATAATTCTGATACCAAAAAAGGATGGGAGGGTAAAGACATGTTTTGTTTATAGGGATTTGAACAAAGCATATCAAATGGATGACTTTTTATTATTGCAAATTGATGTGTGAGTTGATAATGCTACAACTTGTGTTATGTATTCTTTTATGGATAGATTTTTAGGGTATAACTAGATCCTTATGGCTATAATAGATAAGGTGAAAATAACTTTTATCACAGAATGGGGGACATATTGCTATAAAGTGATGTTGTTTGGGTTAAACAATGTGGGAGCAACATTCTAGTGAATGACAATGACTCTGTTGCATGACTTGATTCATAAAGAGGTGGACGTGTATGTAGATGACATGATGATGAAGTCTAGCATAAGGGAAAGGCACTTCAAAGTTTTAGAGAAATTATTGATAAAGGTTGATGAGTATAACTTAAGGTTGAAGTCAAAGAATTGTGTTTAGGATCACCTCTAGAAGGACGTTAGGGTATGTGGTTAGTGAAAAGACAATTGAAGTTAAGTATGTAGCCAAGAAGGTGATCACAGGATGAGCGATTTTAAAGTACTTGGCATAACAACCTTTCAAAGAAAGAGAATCTAAACCTTCCCTGTTGGACTAGGTTAGTCAAACTTAAGTAAAAGGTCTCTTTTGATCTAGATAATGAAGATTGATAAGTTCTAACATCTTATTTAAGTGTTGTTTTTATAGTTTTTAAGATAGATTTGCATTGAAAGTTGGATGGAAGTCCAAATCTCAAACATTGATTAAGGCATACCAATTCGCAGTCAAGAACCTAAAAATCGCGATCGCGACCTTGCAAAAAAAGGATGAACTTGAACCAGACAAATTTGCAGGACAAATTACAGCTATGACCTTGCCAAGAAAGATATGATTGTCGTACAATCTAATTTGGGGTGACTTTTGCATTCCTAGTCGCGATCATGTTTTTAATAGCTGCATGAAGGGAACCAAGTCCACAACTAAAACTTACCAGGTGTCCAAGATAACCATTGATATAACAAATTCATGAGGGAGAAAAAGCTTTCGCGACCACGATCTATTGAAGCATCTTCTTCTTTTTTTCAAAATGATTCGCGGTCACTATCGAGTCCAAGATGATTTTTTATCTTAACTGTGACTTTTGGGTTGATTGAATGAACACAATAACTATTTTTCTTGGAAGACTAATAACAACACGCTATGTGGACTAAATAAGGTTCTCTACCATAATTTCAATCTTTCTAGTGCTAAGTAGAAATTCGTGATCGCAAAATGCCAGTCACTACTGCGAAACTATTCTGAAAGGTATTTAATGTAAAATCTGTATAGCTTATCTTAGAGATTTAGACATAGTTTCTTTGTAACATCTCGTTGGTGATTATTGTCTATAAATACTCCACCAAATAGACACGAATGTAAGGGAATATCATGGAATATAGCTAAACTCTTGCAATTTTACTTCTCAACCTTTTATTCTTTGTATGTGAGTTAATATTATTGGATGTGAACATTAAACACCATTGTAATTGGGTTTGAGAGTTAGCCTAGTTGTCAAAACTCTTGTATTAGGTTAAGTGTGAGCATTTGAGAAAACACTTGAGTGAAGTTTTTGTGTAAGCCTTAAGTCACAAATTGTAAGGTTTTGTGTGAGCCTTAAAACACAAGTTGTAAGGTTGTATGTGAGCCATTAAATCACAGTGCACAAGTTTGGTGTGTGCTTAGCGACATCATTTAGAGTTAGTAGAACTCCCAGTTATGAAGAATTGAGGAGTGGATGTAGGGTTCATCAACACTCGAACCACTATAAAAACATTGTGTTCATTCCTTCTACTTCTCTTTCAATCTCCCAAATTCATTATCTTCCCTCCAAATTTTCAAATTCCCACCAATTCAACTCCCCTTCTTGGTGCTCAAAGGCCAACAAGTGGTATTAGAGCCAATTTCTCATTAAAACTCTTAATTATGTGAGCAAAGACATATGGAGCAATAAGGAATCCATACCTATCTTTATCTATACTTTGATGGATCCGACTATACACATTAAAAGTATAGGATGCATATATATTTAGATAATGATATGGTGGACCTTTAGGATATTATGGCAAAAGAATGGAAGCCTCCTATTGAGGTGGTTGATGAAAGCGAAGAGTTAGTCCCAGGGCAAAAGGAATACGCATCAAGGCTCAAACCCTATGCCAAAAAGGGCTAACCATGCGTACATCTACACATACAAACATGTTCACCACAACATATATATATATAAAATCTCATCTACTTCTAACCATTCATGCACATGCTCACACTCACACCATCATAGTATAAGAAGTACCCCTGCTCCTACCAAATTTATGCATAGGAGAAAGACTCACAAGTCTAAACTCCAATGTCATTATTGCATAAAGTTGGTAATATAAATATCTATTGTTATATTAGGAAGGCTCACCTTAAATTAAAGGATCTTTCTAAGACAAACCCCTAAGGACCTAAGTATGCATGGGTACCCAAACAAAAGTGATTTTTTTTATGCTGTGTAGGATTGTATAATAGCCACCAATGAAGACAATGATTGGCATATGGATAGTGGATGCTCAAAGCATATGATGGGCAATAAGAAGCTATTCATAACCATAAAAGACTCACTAGCTAGTGGAAGGTCTTCCCAAGATAAAATTCTCAAAGGATAAGACCTGTGGACTATGTCAACGGGAAAGCAACGTCTATCTTTATTTAAGGAAAAAAATTTTGTAAGTACATTTAGACCTCTTCAACTTATCCATATGGACTTGGTTGGACCTATTAGGAGTGCTAGTTTAGGTGGAAAGTATTATGTATTTGTCCTAGTTTATGATTACTCTAGGTTTACTTGGGTATCCTTTTAAGCTCATAAGCATGATACTTTTGATGCTTTTAAAAGTTTTACAAATAGAGTTTGAAATGAAAAGGGTTACTTCATTTCTTTTATAAGAAGTGACCATGAAAAGAAATTTTGAAATGAATCTTTACAATTTCATTGTTTAGAAAATGAGATTTCTCATAATTTTTCAACTCCTAAAACACCACAACAAAATGGTGTTGTAGAGAGGAAAAATAAAGCATTAGTAGAGATGGTTAGAACCATGCTCAATGAGTATTCATTGCCTAATTACTTTTGGGCCAAAGCCATCAATACTTCTTGTTACATTGCCAATCATGTTTTCAAATGACCGATTCTCAATAAAGCTTCTTATGAGATTTGGAATGGTAGAAAGCCTAAGTTGTCATACCTAAGAGTTTTTGAGTGTAAGTTCTACATCTTAAATACTAAGGACAATCTTGGAAATTTTGATTTTAAGACAAATGAAGGTATTTTTCTAGGATATTCCACCTCTAGTAAGGGCTATAGAGTGTTTAATAAAAGTACTATGGTTGTTGAGTCAATGAACATTGTGTTTGATGAATCTAGTAAACTTGATCTTGGGAAAGTTCTCTTATTGATAATCTTGCAGGTGACTTGGAGAAAATAGAGTTAAAGTCAACTTTAAGAGAAATTGTTATAGACTGTGATGAAGACAACTGATGAAGACAGGTCATTAAAAGAAAAAAGGAATTCCAACCATAACAAGTAGAAATTTCAAATCAAGATCTTCCCAAGGGTTGGAGATTCTCCAAACAACACCCAAATGATCTAAATATTAGTGATACATCCAATGTAAGTACTAGATCTCAATTTAATGCTTTAGACAATAATCTTACATTTGTTTCTCAATTTGGGCTAAAATCAATTGATGAGGCTCTTGATTAAGAAAGATGGGTGATTGTCATGAAAGAGGAATAAAACCAATTTGAGAGAAACTAAGTATGAAAACTTATTCCTAGGCCTAAGGAATACCCTATTGTAGGATTCAAGTGGGTGTTTAGAATAAGTTAGATGAGCAAGCTTTCATTATTAGAAATAAGGCTAGATTGGTTGCAAAGGGATACAACTAAGAGGAAGGCATTAATTATAATGAAACCTATGCCCCCATAGCAAGATTAGAGGTCATTAGGATTCTCTTAGCTTATGCATGTCACATGAACTTTAAACTTTTTCAAATGGATGTTAAAAGTGCTTTTTTAAATGGTCTCATTGAAGAGGAAGTTTATGTTGAACAACCTCCTGGTTTTGAATCACACATTTTTCCAAATCATGTTTATAAGTTAACTAGAGCCTTATATGGTTTGAAACAAGCTCTAAGAGCTCGGTATGAAAGGCTTAGCTCATTTCTTTTACAAAATGATTTTGAGAAAGGGAAGGTTGATACTACTTTGTTTGACAAAGGGCACAATCAAGACACGTTCATTGTACAAATATATGTTGATGATATTATATTTGGTGCTAGTAATGAATCTCTTTGTAAGGATTTTCCTAAGTGTATGGCTAAGAAATTTGAGATGACCATGATGGGAGAGCTCAAGTTCTTTCTTGGCCTACATATCAAGCAAACCAAAGTGGGCATATTGATTAACCAAGCCAAGTACATAAAAGATATACTCTAGAAATTTGGAATGGAAGGATGCAAAGTAGCAAAGTCACCAATGAGTGCTCCCATCAAACTAAACAAAGATGAATCGAGTAAGTCTGTTGATGAAAAGAGTTATAAAGGTATAATTGATTGTCTACTCTATCTCATAGCCTTTAGAGCCGACATTATGTTTATTGTATGCATATGTGCTAGGTTTCAATCATGTCCTAAAGAATCACATCTTAATGTTGTTTAAAGGATTCTCAAGTATTTACATGGTATATTACATTTAGATTTATGGTATCCTAGGAATTCATCTTTTAGCCTTTTAGGATATTCGGATGTGGATTATGCCGGTAGCTTACTAGATAGAAAAAACACTTCTAGAACTTGCTAATTTATAGGAGAATGCTTAGTTTCTTGGTTTAGTAAGAAACAAGTTTCAGTTACTCTATCCACTGCTGAAGCAGAATATGTAGCAACAGGTTGTTGTTGTACCAAAGTTCTTTGGATGAAACAATAACTAAAGGATTATGGAAAAGTCATTAATCACATTCCCATCAAATGTGACAACATAAGTGTAATAAATCTTTTAAGGAATCCCATCAAACACTCTAGGAGCAAACACATTGATGTTAGGCATCACTTTCTTAAAGATCATATCCAAAATGGTGATGTAGTGTTAGAATTTATTGACACCATTCATCAACTTACAGATATTTTCACTAAACCCTTTAATGAAGAAAGGATGAACTTCATTAAAAGGGAGTTGGGAATGCTTGATGGAAGTTCACTAGGGTGAAAAATTAGATCTTATTGAATATTCCTTATTGATTTTGTTAATTTAAATTTTTGAATGTCATGCTTGATATAAATGTATTTTAATTACTTTGGAGGATTTAATTCTTTATGCAAATGTCCTTCTTTATGCCAATTTGCATACATTAATTCTCATTACATTGAATGGATCACATTTAGAAAGGCCATTTTCCCTTTTTCTTCATTTCTTTTCTTTTACTTTGTAATTTGCAATTGCAAGGAAAAAATCATGGTTGCAAATTTCAAGCATTCTTCATCTTTTTGTGTCACTTCTAATTCGCTGTCACGATTTAAGATTGCCCTAGCGAACTTATTCAAAATTCAAAAGTTTTGATTGCTGCTTCCTTCGGTCTTCAAGAAATTCTTATATGTTACTCAGATTTTTTGTAATTAGTGGTTGTGACTTGAGGTTCGTGTTCGTGAATTAGAGTAACTGCCAAGCATTAATTGATTTGATAGCCAATCGATGGCACCCCCTCATTTATTGTAAAATTGACCATTTTTTATTATTTTTTCATTAAATTTTTGCCTATTTAAACCTCTTTAACACTCTTCCATTTCACTTTTGCACATTCCCTTTATCTATCTTCATTTTCTTGTCTCAAACCTACTACCGTCTCTTAACTTCTCTTATGGCACCTAAAAAGCTCTCTAGAGTAGAGAAAGGGAAGGGCATAGCCTAACCTTTTGGTCCTTATGCCCTTCACTGGATGAAAGGAATAACAAAGGATGTGAAAGACCATTTCAAAGCTAACTCCACTAAAATAATCTAATACAATAAAATTCCCTCAACATTTCTTCTAGAATTTTTATAAATCAAGGATGGAATTCATGCTTTCTTATCTACCTTGGGCTAGAATGAGTTTATCTTTTGAGATGAACCCAAATACAAAGAAAATAGTTAAGGAGTTCATGTGCATGGTCATATCAAGCAGAAGAGTCAAATCCAAATTAGGTCAGTATGGGTTAACCTTTTGGGCTTTTAGGGACCCTTACTTTATAACCTTTGAACAACTCTCTAACCTTTTCAACCTTCAAGTGAGGGATGATATCCCTTTCATAATCTCTGTACTTGATATCATCTACTCTGAATTCTGGTATAAAATCTCCATCGAAACAAAACATGACCTAAAAACATCTTTGGCTCAGTATATCTGGACCTTCCAAATTGGCTCATTTAAACATCATAACCTTTTCAATAAATGCTAGTGGTGATGAATGAAAAGGTCTCTTAAAAGGACCTAGCCTTCATATTTTGCTTAACCAAAAACAAACCCATCCAATCTGGTCGATACCTTATGGATCAATTGATTCATATGAGTACCAAGCTAAAGAGCCAATTCCTTTTACCCTTTTATGTTACAACAATCTACAGGTATATGAGGGCCCTAAATGAGGAAAATGAAAAATTTCTCACAAATAAATTTTTGCCATCCCATAATTTTCTTGACTTGCCCTGCCTCATCAATGCCAGGGCTATACACCCGGACTCTTATACTTATAAGTTGGGTTTTTTTAGGGCTAAAAAGCTTGAAACCTCTTAAGCCTCAAAGAGGAAGAGGCTCGTGATAGAGGAGGGTACCCATCCAATTCCATCTCCTAAGCCTAAGCCTAAAACTAAGTCCTCTGCCATCTCTTTCTCCCCAATAAATAAGAAATTAAACAAAGTCATGAGAATGATCAAGAGGAGATTTCTTGTACTTTCCCACATCTATAGTGACTTGGTGGAGCTCCAAGCAAAGGTGGGTGCAACCTCTTGCCAACCCCTTGATTTTGAAGATTAAGAGGATACTCCAAAAGAAGAAAAGGATCAAGAGGTGGAAGAAGGGGATGAAACATAAGGCAAAGGTGCATATGAAGACATTGCTGATTCTAGAGATTATGATAGCTCTCCAATCTTTTAGTGTTCTTTCCTATGCTTATAGTATTATTTTTTCTTTTATTCACTTTATTTGTTTTATGGCCTAAGTTTGTGATCCCACATCTTTCTATTTCTATTCATCTACATAAGTAAAATTATTTGAAATTTATGCTTTATGAGTTTGTTTATGATGTGTGATTGCTCTTCTATTTAATATCCAAATTCCTCTTTGAATCATGTCACCTATGCACTTTTGCTCACTTTTAACTTCTATTCTCTTTTTGATCTTGCCAAATGGGAGAGAAATAGTGAAAAAAATTGCATGACATATACATGACATATAATCAAAGGGAAGTTTAAGTTGAGGGGAGCAATATAATCTAAAATCTAAATCCTTGCTAAATTTAGTCTCTCAACAAATATTCTGTTAAAAAATGTTAACCATCTCAACTTCACACTTATGCAATTCATTACCTTTTATAAAATCAATCTAAGTTGTGAAAATAAAAAAGAGGGAGATTGTTGGACTAGGTTTGTCAAACCTAAGTCAAAGGTCTTTTTTGATCTTGACAACAAAGATTGATAAGTTCTAACATCTTGTTTAAGTATTACTTTTGCAGTTTTTAAGATAGGTTTACATTAGAAGTTGGATGAAAGTCTAAATCTCAAACATTGAGTAAGGCAAACCAATTTATAATCAAAAACCTGAAAATCATGATCGTGACATTGTAAAAAAATGGATAAACTTGAACCAGACAAATTTGCAGGGAAAATCATTGCAGTCGCGACCTTGTCAAGAAAGACATGATTGTAATACAGTATGATTCGTGGTGACTTTTGCTTTCCTAATTGCGACCATAACTTTTTTAGCTATATGGAGGGAACTAAGTCGACAACTAAAACTTGCCATGTGTCCAAGATAACTATTGACATATCAAAATTTATGAGGGAGGAAAAGTTTTCATGATCACTCCCTGTTGAAGCATCTTCTTCTTACCAAATAGAATGATTCGCGATCACTGTCGTGTCCAAGATGAGTTTTGATTGCGACCGTGACTTTTAGGTTGATTGAATGAACACAACGACTATTTTTCTTAGAAGACCAATAACAACACGCCACCTAGACTACCTGTTAGATACAAATGAGGTTATCTATCGTGATTTTCAATCTTTCTAGTGCAAAGTGGAAATTTGTGATCACGAAATGTCAGTCATGACCGCAAAACTAGTCGGACAGGTATTTAATGTAAAATCTACCGAACTTATCTTAGAGATTTAGATATAGTTTCTTTGTAACATCTCTTTGGTGGTCATCGCCTATAAATACTACATCAAAAAGACATGAATGCAAGTTAATATCATTGAATATAACTAAACTCTTACAATTTTACTTCTCAACCTTTCATTCTTTGTATGTGAGTTAATATTGTTGGGTGTGAGCGTTAAACACCATTGTAATTGGGTTTGAGAGTTATCCTATAGTCAAAACTCTTGTATTAAGTTAAGTGTGAGCCTTTAAGAAAACACATGAGTGAGATTTTTATGTGAGCCTTAAAACACAAGTTGTAAGGTTTTGTGTGAGCCTTAAAACACAAGTTGTAAGGTTGTCTATGAGCCATTAAAACATAGTGTACAAGTTTAGTTTGAGCTTGGAAACACCGTTTAGAGTTAGTAGAACAACTAACTGTGAAGAATTGAGCAGTAGATGTAGGGTTCATTAACACTTAAACCACTATAAAAACATTGTTTGTTAATTCCTTCTCATTTTCCTTCAATCTCTCAAATTCATCATTTTCCTTTCAAATTTTTAAATTTCCACCAATTCAACCCCCTTTCTTACTGCTCAAGGGCCAACATTCCCAGTTCTCAGATGTAGATTTAAAAGTAATTAAGCCTCAAGGATGAAGGGTATACTTTAATGAAAATGTAAATAAGAAAGGGACAAGTGTAAAAGTAATTTGGATGTCACTAGAAGGAGAGCTTTTCCCTATAGCTAAGAAGTTGGATTACAAAGTCATCTATAACATAGTCGAGTATGAAGCATGTGCACTCAGTCTTGAGCTCTTGAGACAAATATGAGTGAAGACAACGAATGTGTTTGGGGATTCGTTGTTGGTCATCTCATATATAACCAACGAATGGGAATTGAAAGAAAAACGATTAGACCCATATTTAGAACTTGTGAAATGATTCATTAAGAAGAATCTCGACTATTACTATGGAGTGCCACACTATTTTATCACAGATAATGGTGTCCATTTCCAAGTAAAAGTCAAAGGTATATTGGAAAAGTATGGGGTGGTCTACCACAAATCATCACCTTACATATCATAGGCTAAAGGAGTAGTGGAAGCAACAAATAAGAATATTAAAAACATCCTTGCTAATATGGTGGAGACATATAAAGATTGGTCTAAGAAATTACCTTTCACTTTGTGGGGTTATCAAATTATGGCGAGAGCATTGACAAGGATGACACCATACTCTTTATTGTATAAGATGGAGGTAGTGTTATCGATTGAGCTAAAAGTGAAGTTCTTATGAATATTAGTTGAGTATGGCATTCTTAAGTACGAATGGACGAGGCATGGACTTGAGTAATTGGATTTGTTAGATACAAAGAGATTGAAAGCCCTATGCCATAGCCAATTGTATCAAGACAAAATGGCTTGTGCATTTAACAATAAAGTCAAACCAAGCATGATAAGTATTGGTGATCTAGTACTGAAGTTAGTCTGATTATAAAATTAGGATCCTCAGGGGAAATTTAGGCTAAATTGAGAAAGTCCTTACATGATCAAATGAATATACTCTAGTGGTGCGGTGAAAATAGTAGACATGGATGGGAATAAATTCACCAAATAAGTGAACTTATACCAATTAAAGAAGTATTTCATATAAGGAGTGAGAAAAGTAAAATCGCTTATTAGGTAAAAAAACCCAAATTAGGCAAAAATTAGGGTGTAATAAAAGAAAAAAAGAAGAAGAAAAAAAAAAGAGAAAAGAAGAAGAAGAAAGGCTCATTAGGTCAAAAACCCGAAAGGATGACTTAGGCAAAAGTTAGAGCATAAAAATGCGTACAATTAATAGAGTTAAAGTTGAAAGAGTGTGACTGACCACTAGGGACCATTTGACAAGAACAATTGGTCAATAAAGAAGCTATGGATGAGTAAAAGACTGGCGAAGCAAAGACATTGCGTAAGATAGTGGAGTTGTCTAATATGAATGTTAAAAGTAGAAGTCATACATTTAAGTAATGTATAAGTATGCAAAATGTAAATGATTCACGTCAAGCATAATATCAGATGGAAGTACATTTGCATAATTAAAGTAAATTAGTCATACATGCTTTTGAATTAAAAGTAAATATAAAATAGTATTTTCTATGAAAGGTCGTTATCTATTATTTATCGATATGATGTCTGTAGTTTTAAAGGTTGCATAACCATGCCATGTAGTCTGCATTGTCATCAGAATGAGAGTTACAATTGGTATAGAAGTCATAGATGTGGCGGTTAGTCCACGTAGCCTCAGCTCTATCTAAAAAGCACTAGGATAAAGTACCCTCTTCAAATAAAAGGAGGAATTGTACCTCAAACTGACGAGGGCTGAACTGGCAATGCACACATTTTAGATAATAAAATATGCCTGAAGCCATGGTAGGAAGAACGATGCAATCCCCATAAGTCCTTAAGGTAATGAGTAAAAAATTCCACCACAAATAGTTCCAATAGATGTTGGTGGTAGTGATGTGAGACATCCACTTTGCTTATTCAACTATAGTGGTAGTTGGTCTTGACAGTTGGCAATTTGAATGATGTTGTGGTTAATAGAGCCTCGCATCCATGGTGGTGGCAAGAAATAGTCCCAATTTTTCTTGCAACCATATCTAAAAATAAAAAAAGAAGAAAAAAAGGAAAAAAGAGAAAGAAAAATAAAAATATATACTCGTGAGGTTGAAAACCCAAAAGGGAGAACTAAGCAAAAGTGAGCAATCAATTGGATTGAAAACTTAATAAGGGTAGTTTAGGCAAAATTTAGAGCAATAAAAGAAAAAAAAGGAGAAAAAAAAGAAAAAAGAATGTGCATGAGAAGTTACTACAAGAGGAACTCTTACTTAAAGTACAACGGGATCCCCATAAAAAAATCACTAACATTTAGGGCCACTCTATTAAGTCCCATGATGGTCTCACCCAAGATCATCGGTACGAGGGTCCTTCCTAACTCAGCCCCCTCCAAAAGTGGTAAAATCTATATATCAATTTCTCCATCCTCCCTCTACAACAAATACTCACCATCAGAATGGCTATTGCA
The DNA here is from genome assembly GCA_949677035.1 of Omphalea diandra. NCBI lineage: Eukaryota > Viridiplantae > Streptophyta > Magnoliopsida > Malpighiales > Euphorbiaceae > Omphalea > Omphalea diandra. The sequence goes on along the minus strand of CATIWR010006146.1, from coordinate 12,741 downwards.
ATACGAGCCTGAGTTACCCGAGCATGGACTCTAGAAGGGAAAGAAATGATGAAAGCGACCTTGAGGATTTTCTCATTCCCTAATGTGTACTTAGGTACCTCTTCATATTGTATGTTGAATAGCTCAACCATCTTTAATACATACGGGTAATCCAATTAAGGCAGTGCGATATGATATGCAACTATGACATGACAATCAATAATGGCACCAAACTCCTATAGTAAGGGATAAATTTTTGCATTCCCAAAATGAAAAGTATGGATGGTGAATCCCATAAGTCATAGGTTGCCCATAGAAAGTGGGTGTCGAGGCAGATAAAAAATAATTAATGAATAGTTGTAAGACCTACCTATGATAAATCGTGCCAGGTATAGGGTGAATGGGACAATAAGAATGCTCTTTGTAAGGTTTGGAGGTTGGAATTAGAGGTGTGTAGGACAACTGTGACATAGGTATTTATAGAAAATGATAAGGTATATGGAGATGTAAAGCCTTTGACTAGGGCTATACAGCCTCTGACTAGGGCCATACAGCCTCTGAACAAGTTTGTACAACCTTTCAATTAGGTTGTATATGCCTAAGCTTGGGTTGTAAAGCCCTCAGTACCTGGGAAGGGCAACATCTCCTTTATACTTTAGGGTTGCATTTGACATTTTTATCTATTCTAGAAAACACATATATGGAAAAATGATAACGCACGTTCAAAAACATACATTAAAAAGCTAAAATCATGCATTTGCATGTGAAAGATGAAATATCAGAGTTTGACAAAAAAAATGGAGACGATGTTGACTTAGTTCACTTTAAAAGGACCTAAGCAAACATCTAAAAAAAAAGGCTTTCAAATCATCTAATAAGTTGTACAACTGTGAGAATATCTATCAAACATACTATACTAGAATGAAAAAAAAGGAAAAAATATCCTAGTAGTTAATAAGGGGTAAGGGACTCCACACTCAACTGCTTTTGCTTTTAGTAGAGGTTACCACAGAATCCTTCACCTCGCCGTTCATCACCAAATACCCGTGCTTTATGGTCACTTGGGCCAAGGTCTCAATCTCCACCTTTGCCTCTACTAGACATTGATCTTTTTCTCTGGTCTTGTGGTTTAGGCATTGGATTGTCTCCTATAAGAAACATGAGGGTTAGGATTAATAAGACACTGAACACATAAAACACAAGTCATGAACACACAAACATGCATTACTTATATACTAACCTACATAAAGTGCATTTACTATGTCACAACCCTTTTCAAGGTGGCGATTAGATTGACCATGGCCTTAGCCTGGACACTAGGGATTTGCAAAAGAAGAAAAGGAAACACGTCAGCTACAAAGCTCACATCACAATTAGTGTACAAGGAAACAAATGAGAAAAATACTCAAGTGGGTGCTCTTGGCCAGTTTGAATGCACAAGCATATTGGGTGATCTGCAGTGACATCATCGACCCAATTACTGAAGTCATGCATGACTCTATTAGACTATTTGGCATGGAAGTTAGGTCGCTAATCACTATGAGCTCTACGCCTCCCGAAGCCGATCCATGAGCTCATAGGCAACCTCAAACAATAAAAGTGTTAGATGTAAAAGTAGGAGTGATAAACCTCTAAGCAACCTGTATAGTAATGCCTCGACTCTCGTACTGCAAGATAACTCGCTCATCAGGCACGTACTAAGGGAATGCTCAGATAGCCACCTCGGACAGAGGAAGACTCCCTACGAGTGCTCCAACCATCTAGGACTTGCAGTGAGTACTAGTAGAAGATAGCTACTCCCAGGCACATAACGTAGTGTTGTAGTAAGATTCGTACCTCTAAGATCCCTTACTTAGAATAAACTTATGGGTAGACACTATGGGACATGTTGCTTATCTAATCCCTCACACCAACGAAAAACATAATCCCTAAGGTACCACTTTCAAATAGAGGCCCCACCATTATATGACGACTATAAGAGATGGCCTTTACCTTTGCCATGTCCAAAGGCCATATCATTATGGGACCCTTCCAGTTGAGACACAACTATAGTAAAAAAGAGAAAGCACTATAAGTATAAAACCATATAATATAAAACCAATAACCACAACTCACATAAAATTTTATTTATGCAAGGAGAGGTACCTTATCTAGAATGATCATGTTCAAGCAACATTTGGTAGCTATAGAGGACTCTATGTAGGACACGTTGCTTTATCATAAGAAAAGAGGATAGTCATCATCCACATCATCCTCAGGGTCTAGCCCTTCTAATTGGCCTAACTCAATACTTCGTGCTTGTTAGCATAACTAACATAAGTCTCAAAACAATTAGATGGAGCTGAAGCATAAAAAGAGCTAAGATATACTTATGATGAGAACCTTCTAAGCACCACACATATATCTTGTGTCTCAGAAACATCGATTAAGGTATTTATAGAGGTACGCCAGTATTGTGAACCCCTAGTCAAAATAAAACAACAGGCATAAATCCTCTAACATTGACACCAAGCAAAGCTCGACCACATTAGAGGTATTCAAGAATAAAACCCTTGATATCACGTATAGCAGGAAACCATGCATATGCTAATCAACCACCTCACTAGAGCCATCATCGATAACTTAAGGAATGTTAGTCCGTATGTTAGATCTTGTGATAATCTTGCTCCCCTTGAGTAGGGGTACACAACTTAGGATTCTTAGCGAGTACTCCTTCTAAAGCACTGGTTCATGTTCTTATGTTTTTGCATCAATTCAGGTCTTATCTCTTCCATTGGACTTTATTCGGTTAGTTCTTGTTCCTTCTTATTCAATTTTGTTTTCTTTATTTTTCTTCCACCAAATTGGTTTGTTTAATCATATTTAATCATTCGTTAGTGTTAGAATTCAATTCTAGTTTGTTTGCATAAAAAAATCACAAAAAAAATCCTAAATTATGATCAACACTCTATCATTGTTAGTACAGTTATTATTATTTCACTATGTTCCAATATGTTTTCTTTATTATTTCATCATTAAATTAGCTTATTCTATCATTTATAATCATTTTGCATCATTAAAATTCAAATGGAATCGCATGTTATGCAAAATTTCCTAAAATCAAGGAAACCTGCAATTTGAGTGAATCTTTGTGCAATTCAATTTCAACTTCATTCTTTGTCTCCCAATTCATTTTCAATCATTAAATTAGGATGTTTCATCATCATAAATCATATTCTTATCATTGAAATCAATTTAGAATTGCATGCTTTGCAAAAAATTTTTAAATTAAAGAGCTTTGCAAAATAAACTAGTTTCCCTTGTTGTAATTGGATTTCTTTGATTCTTTCCATTCTCATATGTTTTCTTTGTTTATTAACCTGTATTATATGTTTAATTTCATATTAGAACAATTTTTTTTTCAAGAAAATCCCTAAAATTTAGGAACTTTGCAAAATTTCCTAAAATTTAGGAAGAACTTGCCATTTGATTGATTAATCATTGTTGTGTCTTAAATTTCATATTGGAAATGATTCCCTCAAGAAATTTCTAAAAATTTAAAAGTTTGTCAAATTTTCATTAAATTAAGGAAACTTAAATTTTAGCTTATTTTTTTTGCAATTTATTCATTGTATTTCATTCCAATTTATTTCCTTTTATGCCAAATTATTTTCTTAGTGTTTCTTGGTGTCTAGGGCCGAATCATATCCATAAAATTAACGGGCAAGGGCAAAATTACTAAAATACCCCTAGTATAACCCATTTGGCTTCTAAGTATTTTAAGTTTGTTTTTGAGTTATTTATTTTAATTCTTTCAATTTCAATTCTATTTTACACTTCCAAAGTAAAAAAAAAAAAGAGAAAAGTTAAAAAAAGTCAAAAATAAATAAAAATAAAAGAAAAGAAAGGAGAAGGGAAATTATAATTACTTAAGAGCTTGTATCGCAACTAAAGGAAATTGATTCAATTTCATCACTTTGCATTTGGCCTAGACTTGATTTTCCATCTATCGTGACTTCAAAACACCAATTTGCAATTTCTTAATCCTTTTGTTCTTCAAATTTGTGATTAGGTGTTTTAAAATTTGTTTCTTGTAAGTAATTATGTTACTTTTAATTCTTTTGTTTTCTAAGTCTTTCTAAGTTTGGTTTTTATTTGTTTATTATTTGATTAGGCTTAATTTGACATAAAGTAGCCTTAGTCCCTAAATATTTTAAGGAAAATAAATTTATAAGTGTGAGCACCTCAGTGGTTACGCTTGAACTAGTGAAATCTTGCTTATGACTTCATCCTTTTATCGATTAATGAGAGATTTAGAGGTTGAAGGGTCTTTACATTAGTAACGACCCTAAGGTATGGCATGTAATTAGACCAGTGGGGGGGGGGGGGAGGGTCCTTTTAGTCCTTGCACAATTTCAAAGCCTTTAGTCCAAGATAATGGTCATTGGGGGACTAAAAACAAGACCATACATTGGTGCCCTCACTAAAAATATGAAGTCACTACCCAACTTTGATCGGGATAAGAATCTAGGGAAGGCAAAATCTAAATCTAATATAAGTCAATTAAAATGCCCATTTTGTCTTCACCCTATTAGAGATTCGAATCGAAATTAGGCACAGTTTGAGAAAAAAGTTAGGAACTCCCAAATCGTCTAGACATTGAGATTCAACCTTTAGGCATTTTTGGTTCACTTTTAACATTTAACTAATTTATTGATTAGTCTAATTAACTGCCCTAAACATGCATCTAGCCATAATTCAATTGGACAAACCAAGTCATCCATTTCAAAGAGAGAGATGTCATGCACTTTGGCAAAAAATGGCATCATGCATTCCATTATCCACAAACAACATTCTAAAGAGGGGAGTAGGATTATATGACATGATATAAGGGTTTTGTATGCATTATCATCCATCCATTCAAGCATAATCATTCATAATCAAACAGGATGGTAATCAAGACCAAGTTCATGGTCTAACTTAAGTAAGATTGTCTACACCCAAAGAAAAGAACAAGTTAGTGACCAACAAGAAGAAATTGAGTAAAAGAAACTAAAATGAAAGCAAATAAGGTCCACAATAATCATCTTAACACATCTCCAAAGTCAAAGTACCTAAACATACATCTAAGATCCATAATATCACATCCCCACATCACATGAACAACATTAAACATTAATAAGCATGAATATATGCATTATGAAGAGAGAAAATTGTAAACATAAGATGCAAAGCCTAATGGATCAATGGTCTAAGGCTAAGTCATCATAAAAAAAGGTCGTAGGATTAATGAATCCTCCCTTTTATTGCTCACCAAAATCTAGGATTCCACAATCACTAATAAGCATTAGAAGGGTTAAAATGCAAATTGTTAAAGGAGAAGTTGTGAACCAAAAATATATTAATTGTGCTTAGAAATGCATAATAAAAAATGTAGACAAGCATAGAAAGACTTTCAAGGTCCTAGGAGTAATTATCTCCTCATTTGGTCACTATAAAAAAGGGATCAAAACAGAACCTTAAACATTACATTAAATCACAAATAAAGGAACATGAAGCATTATATGAAAAGAAGTTCTAAAATCACTCCCAATTTCCATTTTTATATGAATAAGGGTCTTAGGATATTTAGCCTCCCCCTATCCTACTGCTGAAACATTAGAACATCAAAAAAAGTTTTGAATATGGTGAAGTTCGGATGGGGAAAGAAAATCGTTTTTGCAAGATTGCCTACCAGTCAAACTAAGCTGTACAACCCACGATGAGGGTTGTACAACCCAGATACAAGGATGTACAACCTATAAACAAGGCTATACAACCCCTATTTCCTAGGTTTTAAAAATAAAAAAAGAAAATAAAGGGAAGAAGAAGGGGAGAATAAGGGGTTCCTAGATTCATTTGTGTGTTTATGTGCCCTTAAAGGCTCACAAGTTTAATTCTTTCCTCCCAAATGCATTTGGAATGCACAAAATGAAGATTAAAGGCCTAGTTCTACCTTAGAATGAATTGGGATGAGTTAGGGCTAGGGTTTTGATATTAAGGGATGTTTAAGAGTGAATTTTGGTAGAACAACTTTAGAGTTGTCTAAGCCTCCCCCTCTCTTAAAATGGGAGGGATATTTATAATGGTGGGTGAGCGCACCAAAGCCTAACATGGTTTGATTGCACCATGGATGCATCCAATCATAGAGAGGGAGATGGATCTCCTATAATTAAAGTTTGCAAATCGGTTGTAAACCAAAAATGGGTTGTACATCCATTTGTCAGGGCTGTACAACCCTAGGGTTTAAGGGGGACAAGTTCTAGAAGATTCTAAGGGTTAGGCTCAAGAGAGGGTTGTACAACTTTATAAGTGGGTTGTGCAACCTTATGTGTGGCTTGTATAGCCTTAGTGGGCTAGGCTAGTAGCCTGAGTTTTTGGTCTTAGGTTTGGTGCTGGGCTTTTGGTCTTAGGTTTAGTTTTAGGCTTCTCTAAGTTTTCCTAAAGCCTTTATTCATTCCTTTAGTAATTCCCCTTTGCGTTTTAGGGATGTGTTTAATGATTTTCATTATTAGGCTCTACATCCAAAGGTCTAGAATTTGATACTTATAGAGAGGTAAAATGTAAGAATGGTGAGCCTAAAAGAGGGTAAAAACCTATTTTGAGTTAAACACGAGTGTGAGTGTCATTTTTTTAGTGTAAACACATGAAGGAGTGCTTTGTGAGGATTTTAGTTGTCTTTCTTACTTATTGTTTATAATGACAAGTTAGGAAGAGATAATAAAAGATCCTAAATTTAAGTGTTTCATGAAAGATATACTAGGCTAAATGGCCCAATTGAAGGATGGTCTTTCAAGTTTGAACCATGAGTTAAAACGAGATACCAATAACAACAACAATCCAAAAATGATAAAATTCTATGCAAAAGGTGGTTCCAAGGAGTACTTAGCTTGGGAAAAATAAGCGAAGATCATGTTTGAATACCATAACTTTTTCAATGAAGATAAGGTAATAGTTATTATTTTTGTTAGCTTTAAAGATGTTACTTTATTATGGTGGGAATAATTATCATATGCTAGAAAGTATTATGGACAAAATCCTATCTCTACATGGGAAGGGATAAAGAGAATTATGTGAAAAAAGGTATGCCCCAAATTCCTATGAAGAATTGTTTCCAAGGCTTGCACAAGCTTTTAAAGCTATCATTGAGGATGAGATTATTGCTTCTAAAGGTACAATGAACATTCAAATTTCCTCTTTACATGATGATATAAGAATTAAAAGCCAAGATTTTGAACATGATTACACAAATAAAAAGGCTATGATTGTATTAGAGAATAATGATAATGCTAGCTTACATGTTGATAAGATCCCACCAATAAAAGTTTGTTGTAATTTTCTAATTATAAATATCACACATGATGAAGTACTTATTGTAAATAAATATGATGATCATGTTCAAAAAGAAAAGAAAATAAAATAAAAAGAGAGAGACATAATGCGCTTGAAAGTGAAAGAGAAATAATTATTGTGCAATAAAAGTAGAGCTATGAGAAAATCATACAGAGGTGTGAGCCTAGAGAGGGAAAGGGAGAGCTTAGAGAAGATACACCAAACCAAGAGATATGCATGCAAAAGGAGAGATCGAGAAAGATAAAAAAATATATATATTTATGAAAAAAAGAGTGACTAGAGTTGTTCTTCCAAAGAGCCTACAATAATATTTTTGTTCAAAGGGATATACTATGCAACTAACGAACTTTATAATATTTTGTATAGTGCTTTTATATCTCTTTTGCAAGGATATTAATAATGGTTTTCAATGCTGATTCCTAGAAAAGAAGCTAACTTTGTTTAGGAATTTGTACTTGTTTTTTTTTTTCTAGGCATAATTTTTTCTTATTTTAATTATTGCGTTTGCATTTCTAAAGTTTCTTTTAGTAAGTTTTCCTCTTCAAAATCTTATTTTGGCAATTATAGTTATTCTTCTAGTTTAGGACATTTGCCTCATTTTCTAAATTCTTTTTGCATTTCTTCTTTAGATTTAAATCAATTGCAATGTGATTCTTCTTCTTTAAAACATGATTTTAATAGAGGTAATTCTTTTATTTCTTATTTAAACATTTTCAGAACTTCTTCTTTTGGTTTAAAACATTTGATTTCTTTTTCTTCTTATTTTGATGTTTACAAATCTTTTCTTTATTCTAAATGTGTGTTTTCTTCTTTTAATTCCTGTTTTAACATTTTTTTAGTGCTAATTTTGTTCTAAATGATGTTTTGCTTCTTTTAACCTTTATTTTTATGTTTATTCTTCTAGTTTTAAACATTTTCAATGTTTTAATTCTATGTTTTACATTTCAAACTTTTCTTTCATGTTTTGCTGGTTTAATTCTAGTAGTAAACATTTGTTTGGTTCATTTAGAGGTTGTGTTTGCATTTTTAAATTTTATTTTCACTATAAACATTTTAGAACTTCTTTTTGCTCTAATTATATCATTTTCTATAGGAAAAAATTCTTTCATTTTTAGTTTTTGTGTTTGTATTTTATCTTTTAGGCATTTATTTCCTCTTAAATTTAGTTTTTGCATTCCTTATTTAAATTCTAGACATGTTTTTTCTTCTTCTCATCTTAGTATTTTCATTTCTAGTTTGTCTTTTGATGATAGACATTTGTCGTCTTTAAATTCATGTCTTTGTGTTTTCAAAGATTCTTTTTGTTTAAAACATTTATCTTCTTTTTTTGTGTTTTTTCTTCTAGTTTTAATTGTTTTCCATTTTTGAAATCTAGTCTTTGTTTTCCTTTTCATTTAAAACATTTTGTTAATAAAGAAAGTTCTTTAGAGTCTAGTTTTTGTGTTTCTAACACTTCTTCTTCTTCTTATAAATTTTTGTTTTCCTTTGATTCTAGTTTTTATGTTTCTAAACATTTGTTTCATTCTTCTATTGAATTTAAATGTTGGTTAGGTAGAAATTTTACTTTTGATTTCAAGAATTCCTTTGTTTCTAATGTTTATAGTTCTTTTAAGAGTTTTAATTCTTGTCTAAAACCTAAATTTTCTCTATCTAGTGTTTTTGTCTCAAAGAAATTATTTGCTTTAGTGTTTCTCCATACTAGATGGAAAACATGCATTGGGCTTCTTTTAGATGTTTGATTTTGATTCAATCTCTTTTTGCTAGATTTTACATGCATTAACCTTATTATAGGTGGTTTCATGCGAGTTGTATTCTATCCAGGTGGAATGACATATTATTATATGGTAAGTTCAATTAAGATTCTTTTTGTTACTTCTTATATTTGTTTTTGCTCTCTTGCAGGTTCGGATTCAAGGATAAATCTTTCCAAAGGAGTGAATGATATGAATGAGCCTAATAGGCCTAATGGACTAATGGAGTGGTGCAAGGAACCTAAAGGCAATCATAAGTGTGGAGCAACTAGTGGATGCAATTAGTAGATCTTCTTCAAGTCAAAATTCAAGCTTTATACACTTCAAGATGGAAATTACAAGTGAAACTCTACAATTATAACAATTTACACTAAAAATGAACTAAAAGATTCTAGAAGATTCCATTATAATATAAGACATAATGTGGGATTAAACAACAACTTAATGGGTTGCCTAAGGAGAAAATAGATGGACCAAGAATTTTAAAGAAGAAATTAGGCCTTATACTTGTCTATTTTGGTCTAAGTTAGACCATATACTAAAGCCCATGTGAAATATAGGATGGATAAATTTTGATTATGGAAACATCATATAGGATGTCCATGATAAGGTCAAAGGTCAAGGATATGGTCAACAAAGTTAATCCAAGTCAAAGTCCAAGATACATGAAGATTTTGCTTTGTTGGCATTGTCTTTCTAAACTCATCCAACCACTTTCTTATTGGCCTAATTAGATTTTCCTTGTATCTTTAGGATATTTTGTTAGTTTTTTATGCTTGTAAGCAACTTAAGAAAGATTCTTGTAACATTTTTCCTTTTGATGATCGAAAACCATATGGACCAATCACATGGCTTTATTTTCTTGCTTATTTCATCAGGATTAGTAATTTTAGCATGCTTCTATGTGTCCAACTCTTTATGGCTGAATTTCACTTAGAATTTTAGGGTTTTTCTTCTTATTTCTTAAGCATTACAAAGGCTATATAAAGCTTTCCATTTAGCTAAGCTTAATCAATTAATGAGTTATTCTTTTGGCTATAAGCTTTTGTAAGAGAGATTTCTCTTCTTAAGTTGTTGAAAGGACTTGGTGGGATTGTTGCATGAAGACTCTATAATTTCACAAACTTGTTAATTATAATCTTAAATTGTCTTAGTTAAATTAGAGTTTTGAATTGACACACTTTAAATCTTTATAACTTAGATTGCTAGAAACAAATTTTCTAGAGGCCTAGTTGGGATTTGAATATCAAATTGATTACTTGATTTTAATAGATTCAGGCAACTTATTCTTAAGCATACAAATAAAGAATCAAATCAACCTTGTTCGTATCATTTGGTACCTAAAGTCTTTTAAATCTTTTCCAACTGCTTAGTAAAGTCATCAAACTAAGTGTTATCCTTCTCACTCTCTATAGGCTTATTAAGAACAATTGTGGTACTCCCCACTTCTTTAGCCATCTTGCTCTCATGGTATTTTTTTATTCCAAATACATCATTATTGATTACCATAGGCTAAGGTGCCTCTATAAGTGCCTTCCCTTATTCGTCCTACTTATAGATACTTCTCCCTTTTTAAGAATCACATTGAGGCATTTGTTCACCTCTTTAATGACCTTCTCCTCCATCTTGCAATTAAACTCAACCATCATCTTTTCTAACACTTTTGGTAATATTATAGGTTCCATGAGTGATTAAGTTCTTTAGATGGAGTTAGGCGTCTTACTTTTCCAGTGAGTCAATTGCCCTTTCTCTTTCATAAGGGTTTGGATTGAGCTATGATGGCTACCATATAAAGGTTATTAGTATGACGCATAAACAGATAATGATGCATGTATGCTTAAAATGCACTCATTATTAGCAAAATATCCTTCTAACCTTATTCCTTCCACACATGAGGTCTAGAGGCTCTTTTATTGTAGGGTCTTATTCTTCTACTAATGTATGTGGTCACCTCGGACTAAGAAAGGTTAAAGTCTTAAAAGAACTTGTACTCATAGGAACTAAAAGCATACACGAAAGAAAAATCTTTGCATTGCTTGAAAAAGATGTATAAGTTAGTGAAAAATTCCCTTCAAGGAATGCAAGGGACATACATGAATATTTACATAAGGATTGAGAATTCTTTACATAGCTGGGTAGGGGAATATACAAATACTTACATGGGGGATAATTACATTAAAAGGGAACAGGGTAACATTGTATTGATATAAGGGATGTCTAACCATGTTCTTTAAGGACTTTAACCCTTCTTTTGAAGAAAAGTACAAATAGGAAGGTATCCTATTCTAAGATTCTATTGGCTCTTACATGATCCTAATAGTTGAGACGATTGTTGTAGTTGATGGCTCCCACAAGCTTAGGGGACAGTTGCCATAAACCTCCCATTTCATATACCCAAAGGTACTTGGCTTATGAGTGATGAACCTCCTTACTATCTCTTAAGCCTAAATAGGGCCTAAGTCTTATGTTTGGATCAATTAATCTAAGGGCAGACCTAGTGGAATTGCCATTATGAACATTAGAACGATTCTTAGGGTTACGCTCGAACAAATGAAATCTTGCTTGTGTCTCCATCCTTTTATTGATTAATATGAGATCGAGAGGATGAGGGTCATACATTGGTATCAACCCTAAATTATAGCTCATAATTAGATCCACAGTAGATCTTTTAGGCCTAATGCAAGATTGAAGCCTTTTTTCAAATTGTGGTGGTCAATGGAACGAAGGACTAAGGCAGGACAATCCATTGCTATCACCCTTAATAGAATATGGAGCCACCACCCAACTTTGATTAGAATAAGAATATGAGAAAATATAAAATTTGAACCCATCTAAGTCTTTAGAAGGCTCAATTTTTCTTCATCTCATTAAAGATTAGGTTTGAAAATTGGGTATAATTTAGGAAAGAGGTTAGGCACCCATGCTGTTAGTCTAGGATACTCAATCCTATGATTAAAACCTCTTTTGATCTTGACAAAGTAGATTGATCATCACTAATGTTTCAAATAAGTGTTGTTTTTGCAGAATTGAATCATTCCCTCTAGAAGAAATAAAGAAGTTTATGAATTTCGAAGTAGCATGAAATCGCGATCGCAATCTCCATATTCGCGACCGCGATTCATGGTAAGACATGTTAAAAATCAGGCAGGCGAAATCGCAGTGTGATTCTCGGCCGCGATCCTTGAAGAAAGAAAGGACATTTCATCACAGACGAATTCGCGGTAGGAATCTCGCCTGAATCGCTACCGCGACTTTCAAAGAAATTCAAGAGGGAAGCAAGTCCACAACCACAGCCTGACAAGTGTCCAATAAGACTGTTGGAAGTCAAAAATCGCGAAGGGATCTTGCTAGAAGCGACCGCGATTCTTGTGGAAGAAACTGACCATCTTTGGCAGTTGAATTCGCGGTGACTATCGCGTTCTGAGCAATAAAAATTCGCGACTGCGACTTCTGAAAGTAGGTGAAGGACAACGGCTCTATTTTCAGTATGAACAAATATGGAAATGCCACGTGGACTAGCCGTTACAAACAAACGGGGTTTCTCTTGAAGAATTTGGATTTCGCGACCGCGAAAGTCAGTAGCGACCGCGATTTCATCCTGACAAGCATTAAATGCAGAATCTGTCAAGCTTGTCTCAAG
>CATIWR010006121.1:0-23614 GCA_949677035.1 Omphalea diandra | reverse complement strand
ACTAGCAGTCAAAAGTCTCAAGTAGCTCCTTCAGCAACTGCCACCTTTAAAGATTTCCTCCATAGAAAAAAGATTGCTCCAGATAGATACTAGTGATAGCCATTTGGGGTGGGAGGGGGGGGGGGGCCATTCTCTTAAAAGAAAAAGAAGGAAAATGATGAATCTATGTGCATGCCAGCGGTACATTTAAAGAGTTAGAAAAGCACTACCATTCAACCTTCAAAGAAATCTTGGCCGTCAAATATGGAATCAAAAAGTTTGAATTCCACCTCATTGCTACAGGCTCATAGTGCTAATGGACTGTTTGTCCTTTCCAAAAATCCTAGAAATCCGTAATTGCTTAGGTGGAAGGATTGGTTCAACAAGTGTTGTTTTGAGGTTAAGCATATAAAAGAGGACTCCAATGTTGTCCCTGACTTCTTATCCAGACCTCAAGGCATTTCCTTTCTCTACTTATATCCTATCACAACAATGGCTTCTCCATCATCTTCAACAACTTCATTCTCATCGTCTTTCCAAGTATCCAAATTTCGTTATCTTAAGATAGGTATTCTTCCTGAAGTTATACTACCATCCACCTACTCCCAGATTACTGACCTGGCTGTAAAATAGGTCTTCTCCTACTAGTCCCTACTAATAAAGACCTTTAGATCTATATTCATGGAAGTCCTGGGATTTCATCTCTATTATCCTTTCCTAAAGGTCTATACCTTCATGGACTTTTCCCCACTTGACGATGGAGGATGGATATGGCAAAAGGAACTACTTATTTTTCTATAGTATTTCTGCCATTTATATACCATAGCCATCGAAGTCAGGCCTCTCCACTTCGGTCAATATTTACATGCTCTTCAAAGAGGAACCAAGCGCAATGTCTATTTGGTCACATTTCTAGAATGGTTCTAGCCATTAAGTAGGTAGGTTAATTTAATGCAAGCAAGATTACAATACTGCTCTCATGAGACAACACTAAATAAAAGGGTAGTTTTTACAGTCTATAGGCCTTGTCTTATGGGGCCTTCAGGTATGACTCCTCATATGTTAGGATGCTTACATTACTACAAGGAGTACCAGTTCTCGTTATGGGCAGATGCCCTTGATCACCATGAGCAGTTCAAGGAATTCCAAAGGTATATGTTCAAAAGAATAAAACCATCCCCAAGGGAATATGGCTTACTCTTGTAGGAGATGCTCCATGGGACTCTCCCAAAAAGGTACCATAATGATCTCAAAGCAATGAGCCAAGACTGGGAAGATGGTTTAAGAAAAGAACCGAAGGGCCTAGATAGCTAGTTTTTAAGATAGCTAGTTTTTAGAGCCATACTCACAAAACCCCTATGAGATTGAGGATCTCTATCTCAAATATGGGGAGAATCTGCTTTTACAAGAACAGATGGATGCAAAAGCACAACAGGAGTGAGATGACAAGGATTATGAGATAATGAATTTATCTCCATCACATGAGCCGATCAAGAAAGGATAAGAAGGAATCTCCTTTATGTGTTGTCCATTATAGTTGAGTATGGCGTGTCATTATCTTTTGTACTTATTAATAAATGGATGTACTGTAGTTTTATGAAGATAAATTCCATCTATAGTATCTCTTGTAATATTACCATATTGATGAGACAAGTATCAAAGCACACAACATATGAATCCATCAATGTAGAAACAAAGTACATATATAAGTAGTACATCCATCACAACTTAAAGCAATACCATAAAGCTGTCTGTCCTCAGATCACACACTAGAGGCATAACCATTGAGAAAATAAAAAAAACTTACTCGGATAGACAAGCATTTAGAGTTGAAATAAGCTTCTTGCTAAAGAAATAAACTAGACTAGATTGCACAACCTTTAGTATTTGACACCATTCCTGTAGGATTTTAAATAAAATTGATCTAACTTGTTAATCAATGAAACATTTAGAAAGTGAGCAAGATTAAGTTATTAATAACTTAATTTGAATGTGCATCATAGGAAAGGCCAATAATTCTGAAAGCATGACTAATTTCTTCCATCGCTATGCAATGAGATTAGCATTGGATTTAGTGGACAATACTTATCTGATTCTGATGGTGCTATATACCAAATAAGAGTAACAGATTAGCGTTAAAAATAGACACACTTAGCAAATATATGAAATGAATCTGAATATGTGCTAATAATGTTAGTTGTGTCTCCCAAGACCATTCCTCTAATGCCAACGAATTAGTAAAAGATCTAAAGCCTTTACCAATTATCAAAGGGTGCATACTATAAATTGAGATGAAAATTGTAACATGGTCAACATACTCATATGCATGAACAAACTCAACAAACTCATCCCTAACCTCTGGGAAGATGGTATTTGTGTTGTGTTAACACTTACATGCATTGGCATATAGGAGTATGGATGCACCTGATAAAGTTCACACAGGCTATGCCATATAGGCTATCATATCATTGCCACATAGTCTATGCCACACAGGCTATCATCTCCTTCCCACACAAGCTATGCACATAGTCTATCAAATCATTGCCACACAGGCTATCATCTCTTTGCTACACAGGCTATGGCATACAGGTTATCATATCATTGCTACATAGGCTATCATCTCCTTACCACATAGGCTATCATATCATTACCACACAGGCTACCATCTTATTGCCACATAGGCTATCATCTCCTTGCCACACAGGCTATGCCACATAGGCTATCATATCCTTGCTACATAGGCTATCATCTCCTTACCACACAGGCTATCATATCATTGCCACACAGGCTATCATCTCCTTGCCACACAGGCTATCATATCATTGCTACACATGCTATGCCACATGGGCTATTATATCATTGCCACACATGTTATACCATACAGGCTATTATATCATTGCCACACAGGCTATCAAACGTTATCGCCACATAGACTATTAAATATTATGACCACACAGGCTATTAAATATTATCGCCACACAAGCTATTAATATTATCGCCACACAGACTATTAATATTATCGCCACACAGGCTATTAATATTATTGCCACACAGGTTATTAAATATTATCACCACACTGGTTATTAAATATTATCACCACATGGGTTATTAAATATTATCGCCACACATGCTATTAAATATTATCGCCACATAGGCTATTAAATATTATCACCATACACACTATTAAATATTATCAACATCTCATGAAAATAAATAAATCAAGAATATAACAATCTTTCATCTATGTATTCTGCAATATCATCACATTAAATAACATTTCATTCGATATCATCACATTAAAGCTATCATCACATTAAATTACATAACATATAATGAAACATTTTTCATGTTTTACTCATTGTCTAATTTAGTCTATAAGGTCACCAAAACAAAGGACCAAATCTCAGGGTGAGCAGGCTTGTAACATGATGATAACCAATCATGATGAAGGGATAATATCTCAACAACCATGCTAGATTTGGCTACAATATTTCACAAGCATGTAGATCAGACATATATATACAACTTTCAAGTTTGGAACATCATCAAATTCTGAATTTATGGCCATCAAATTCTTAGAAAATAGAATTAAAAGAAATGTGAGGTTTCATCTTGGTATAGAGTCAGTCCCAATCAATGAGCCATATCTCTTTCTACATAAAAAAATCAATCAAAAATGATTTATAGGTATTTAGAGAGGACATAACCCTACCAATTTCATGTTTTACACTTTGTCAAAATCAGAACATAAGGCCATCAAAGTATAAGAAAATAGAAGACTGAGATCATTTTTGTTCGGATTTGACCCATACCTACTGAAAGAGTCATATCTCCTTACACACACAAAATCAAGAAAAACCATTTTATAGGCATTTATATGAGATATAAAGCTATAACTTTCATATTTTTCACTTGCCTTAATTCATTTTCTATGGGTATGAAATTATAGGTGCAAAATTCTGCTCTGACATATAGTACCATTAGCTATTTACTTACCTCCTCCTTCAAGCTTGTTTAGCCGTTGTTGGTCCCGGTTTATTCCAACTATTATCCTTAATGTCTCAAGGACCTATTTCAATAAACCAAATCAAATTGTGATGATAAAATAATATTTTCATATTGTTGTGCAACTATGGCATGATTCATGCAAATGGACTTAGTATTATGCATATTTTCCTTATATGGCAGCCTGAGCTTGCTATACTCTCACAGTAATAACTCTAGATATACTCATTCAAATTGCTTGATTCTTTTTTTAAATAAACTGGACACATAATTAAACAACATATTCAGATTTCAAGCTAATATCAAACACATAGAAAATGTGGTGTATTTTTAAATTTGTCCCTGTTGTAGTGTCATCTCAGTCTGAGTAGGTCTTACATTCTTAGGTGTATCTCAAATTGTAAAACTCCAAATGCAATAAAAATCTACGACCAATTACATAACATATAATGGAACATTTTTCATGTTTTACTCATTGTCTAATTTAGTCTATAAAGTTACCAAAATAAAGGACCAAATCTCAGGTTGAACAGGCTTGTAACATGATGACAACCAGTCATAATGAAGGGACAATATCTCAACAAAAATGTTGGATTTGGCTACAATATTTCACAGGCTTGTAGATCAGACATATATATACAACTTTAAAGTTTGGAACATCATCAAATTCTGAATCTATGGCCATCAAATTCTTAGAAAATAGAAGTAAAAGAAATGTGAGGTTTCATTCTGGTACATAATCAGTCCCAATCAATGAGCCATATCTCTTTCTACATAGAAAATCAATCAAAATGATTTACAATTATTTAGAGAGGACATAACCCTAAAAATTTAATGTTTTACACTTTGTCAAAATCAGAACATAAGGCCATCAAAATATAAGAAAATAGAAGACTGAGATCATCTCAGTTCAGATTTGACCCAGACCTATTAAAAGAGTCATATCTCCTCACACACACAAAATCAAGCAAAACCTTTTCATAGGCATTTATATGAGATATAAAGCTACAACTTTCATATTTTTTACTTGCCCCTATTTCCTTTTCTAGGGTATGAAATCGTGGGTGCAAAATTCTACTCTGATAGCAAAATTAGCATAATCAGCTCTTGTTCTCTTGGATTACAACTTCCATCCAAGAGCTCTACCTCAATTACTCCATAATTCTCACTAACCATGCATGATTAACATGTCATGAGAGGTTGATTTCTATTGAAAAGAAGATAAATTAACTTACCTATTATCCCAAAATTAGAAAACCTTAGGCAGCTCACTCTTCTCCCTCTCTTCTTGTTGTTGGTCTGCTTCTTCTTCGTGTTCTTCCTTTCTTTCTTTCTTCCGTAGCTCTCTCTTTGTTTCTGGTATAACTCACGGTTTTCCTCTTAATTTTGAGCCTAATTATTAGATGTAACCTTATTATAACAATATAAAATCATGGTGCTTCATTTCCATTGGTTGGAAGTTCACTTTTCCTTTTTTAGTCCCTCTTCTTCACTCCTTAAGCACCTCCATCCATCTCTGAATCCCTAAATGCTCTTTGTACTCTTAAATAAGCTCTATAACACCATTATTTATGATGCTATAACATGCACACAATATAAGATAATTTGTCATGCAACTATACAAACACTACATATATGTTCAAATGTCCCAACTGTAACGGTGCCAGTGTCATTGTCATGGTTCTACAAATCACATGACTAAATGATCATTTATCCAATGCATATGTTCATATAGGATTTCATATTATTTTATGCAATGAATATGTTCATGTGATAATGCCAATGGACGTGGATAGGGATGTTACACTTCCACTCATTTATTATTTGAGAAATTACTAGCAATGAATCCCCAAATACTTCAGTGGTCTTTACCCTCATTTGAATCAAAGATTCCAACCCAAGTGCACAAGCCTCTTACTCGGCAATGTTGTTTATTGCTTTAAAGTCTATTTTCTTGGCCATAGAGAATGACTCTTCTTCTGGTGACACCAAAATTATCCCCATACCAACCCCTTTCTTGTTTATTGCTCTGTTGAAGTACATTCTACACCCCTAAGGCTCTATTACTTCTAACCCTTCAGCAAAGAATTAGGGAGGTTTAAATCCTTTTTCCATAAATGGTTATTAAGCAAAATAATCTATGATTGCCTGAACCTTAATCACCTTTTTAATTGCATACTTGATGTCGAACTCTATTAAGAGTATCAACCACTTCACTAATTGGCTAATCAAGGAAGAGGCTTTATGCAAATACTTGACTAAAGCAAGCTTCAAAACCACTTCAACTGAATATGACTAGAAATATTGCCTCAACTTCTTTGTAGCCCACACGAATGCCTATATGTTTTCTTTATCTAATTATACTTTTCCTCGTAAGGAGCAACTTCTTGTTGTGGTAATACACAACATGTTCATTCCCCACCATCATCTTCTTATGCCAACATCACCCTACAAAACTCTCTTCTACCATTAGATACAAAATTAATGGTTTTTTCGATTTTGGGGATTTTAATACTAGTAAGTTAGTCATATATTCTTTTATTTTCTCAAAGGCCTTTTAACATTGCTTGTTCCAAATCATCGACTAATCCTTTCTCAATAATTTAAAAATAGCCTTGTAGATAGGAGTGAATTGAGCTATGAACCTGCTATTGGACTAAAGATTATTAGTTATGTGCCTCAGGATGATTTTTATAATGGATATTTTTTTTAATAATGGCATGGTTACATTTTTATTAAATAACTCTTTTGCTTACACCTAAATGATGAATTCCATGAATAATTATCAAGTATGTGACTTGATACTAAAACCTTTAAGTGTAAAGAATTTTATTCTAAATTTGGAATAATAATGAATGAAGACTTATATGTGTTTTGATTGATGACTATGTTTTACTAGTCATGGATACGTGATATTAAGTCGAACAAATAAATACATGTTTAAGAAACATTATATTGGACTGACTTGCTATGAGTACATTACACTGATAAAGTTTTATAAATGATTCTCTTGCAATAGTATTAACTTAATCCTCTAACCTGAAAATTACTATGGATTCCAATATGACAAACTACATGTTTTGGTACAATCCAACATAATCTTTAACAGGATAATTATACATACTTATATTAGACATAGAGTAAATCATATAGAGGAATATGAATGATTAAGAAGAAATTTATTTGGGCCTCTCGATAAGTTAGGTTGAGAGATTGCATAGCCATGTGGAAAGGAATTGATAAAGGTTATCAATGTCATTTGACATTAGTCTACTTGGAGACCGAGAAATAATTGAGCAATATAAGGATGACATAATTCATGCCTTATGTTCAATTGAGATATAATGTGACAAAAGGATTATAATAGTATTTATAAAATAGCTTAGGTCAGAGTATTGACTTTCCTATAATTTGGGTAGTCATAATGTCTTGCTAGAGGCCATTTATGACTTGTGGGCCACTACCAACATTATATGAACCTACATGATCTCACACTTAGAATAGGCTAAAAAATGAATGGTATTTTATGCACTCTCTCTCTCTCTCTCTCTCTCTCTCCATATATATATATATATATATATATATATATATATATATATATATATATAATTAAAGATATTATCATGATATCTAGATATCCTTTTCATTTTAAAAGTTAAAGCAAATAGGATATCTAGTTATTTATAGCCAAAAAGATATATGATTGGCACAAATATCTTAATGGTTTAGGTATATATATATATATATATATATATATGCATTTTTTTGGTTTTTTGATGTGTGAAGAACAATCACGTTAACTTCAAAAAACATTTAAAGAGAGATAGAGAGCAAAATGACCTAAATGCTAGCATACCCTTCTTTTAGAGAGCATGTTCATATGGATACTAACAGAGAACATTCATCATTTTGGTAGTGTTTAAATCCTACATTCTACACTCTAAGCTCGAGGTAGGGTGTTACCAGTGTAAACCCCCTCAACAATCTTGTCACCTCTCTTATCCGAATTAGTAAGGTTTTCACATCCTTTTTGTCATTTTAATCAAATTCAATGGATCCTTGGTGGGTTTTTGTATTAAAATTTTTATTTTTCCATTGTGCATGTTCTACAAAACCCAATAGAGATGGCCCAAGGATCCCTAAACTTCCTTCTCTATCTTTAGCATGCTATATCCTGAATGACCTTCCCTTTGTCTATATCTACTTTGATACCCTTCTCACTCACCATATGTCCCAATGGTTTATCGAATGTGACCTTGAACACACACTTCTTGAGGTTCAACCTTAAGTTATACTAGTCAACTCTAAGGCTCCAAAGTGTACTTCCCTTGTCTTAGACTTCACCATCATATCATACACATATGCCTATACTTCTTTATGGATCAAGTCATGAAACAGAGTGGTTGCCATCCACTAATAAGTTGCTCTTGCATTCTTAATCTAAATGGCATCACCTTATAGCAATACATCTGTTATTTCGTGATGAAAGCTAAAAACACATCTATGAAGGAACATAATGTAGGTCGCAACATTGTCCACCCACACACCATTATAGGCAAAGGGAAATTATTTTTAAGGCATGCATTATCCAAATCTCTATAATCCACACACATCCTTACTCTCTTATCGTTTTGTGGCACCGATACTATGCTAGCCATCCACTTGGGATAGTCGATCATCTTAAGGAACTTAGAATTTAATTGCTTTGTCACTTCTTCCTTCACTAATTAAGCCCATTCCAGCCTCATCCTTCTGAGAGTTTATTTTGTCGGTCTCATATGTGAATAAATCGGAATCCTATGTTCAGCTATCCATCAATTGACCCTTGGCATATCCCTATATGTCTAAGTAAAAACCCTTTAATATTTTCTAAGTAATTATTCAAACTTCCTCTACTCTTTAGGTGTGACATTGATGGCAATAAGCAAGATTTTCATATTTTCCTATGTGTCAAGATTAAATGTAGTCATATACATAAAATTAATATTAAATATGCTCATGAAATGATGTATGTTATGCACACTACCATCGGAAACACATCTCATAAGTAAGTAAACTTGTTATTCATTGCCTTAAACTTAGAAATAAATACATCATCATCCGTAAAAAGACTAGAGACAAACATTAGAGACATCGACAAAGAAGCTTCTTCTGATGGGTTGGCAGGAGTCCCTTCAACATTGTTCACCCCTTTTTCTTCAACCCTTTTCCTTATCAATTGTCTTGATAGTAGTGTTCAAACTAATGACTTACTTGAAGTTCACTTTATTTTTTATTTATATGCCAATCATGGCCTTTACCATTTTTTTTTTTAAATCTTTCTTTATCTCGTCATCTCCCAATTTAACCTTCATGAAACTTTCCCAAAGTGGCACCCCATCAATCTTAATCTATTCAACTTTTGATGTCTGACTATTACCCGCATCTTCAATAAAACTCATAATCATGTCATCAATGTCTGCCAAGTTCATTCTTATGTATGTTGCTTTAGTGAATTTGCATAACCTAATATACCTCCATTCTAGATCCATAAGAGGTGTGTCCTAATTTACCATTCCATATTGCTTCTTCTTGAGATCTTCACCAATTGCCTAAAAGTGCATATCTTTTAAATATTATTGGTGCTTTTGATCATAAATCTTCTATTTAACATTCTCTTGAAAATCATGATGAACCTCCAAAATAATGGAAGCTCGTAGGTCCTCAAATATCGAGCAAGAATCAATAGTAGATTATGATGATGCATAATGATTGAAGAAAGTAGGTGTAAGCTTACCCAAGCTATACATGTGCCTATTCTTTTTTCTACCTGTAGCCTAGAAGAATATATTCTTCTTATTGGGTTGACATGTCTCTGAAGAGCCCTCCTTAGTTTGAGTAGAACTCTCATATGAATCATAATAATTATCCTAAAATTCAGTGACAAGTTAAATAAAATTTAATAGGAAATAATTAAATAAAGAAAATTAATTATTAATGAAAGTGAAATCTTAAATTATTCATCTTAATAAAACTTACAGCTACACCCATAGATTATTGATCGATTTATTGTTGGTTCTTCTTATTGATGTGTGTATGCTCAAACACCACAAAATATGTAGCATCACGGCCTAATTGTTCACTCTCAAAATAAATACATTTTATAAATATAGATAAGCAATAACATATTAATTAAGAAATATCTAAAACATTCTAACCAAATGTCTCTGATACTCGGTCATGGATATGGAACCCCTAGTATGGTGCAAGGGACCAGAACCAGGGTCGCTTATCTCGTTAAGGCAATTGTGTGAGGCCTACACATTTACTCTCCCTAAACTTTGGTATGGCCCACGTTGCCTATCAATTATCCCATAAATTCTCTGGGATGATCGCAAGTTAGCTGCCACTTTGTCTCTACCTAGACAAACACATTTACTCTCCCTAAACTCTAGTATGGCCTACGTTGCCTGCCAATTATCCCATACATTCTCTGGGATGCTTGCAAGTTAGCTGCCACTTTGTCTCTACCTAGACAAATTATTAGTGTAGCATGTAATGACCTGCTGCTCCTACCTACTACTAATCTGGGCATCCAGTGACAAGTTAAAAACTTCTAAAAGAATAATAGGCAAAATTTACTAGAACAATGCATTTAGATAAATAAAATTATTAATAAAAATGAGACAAAATTATTATTCATTTATACCTTAAATTCCTCCCAATAAAACTCTCTTGCCGCTTAGGGGACATGCTTCCATGTATATCTAGATGGCTTCAAACAAAACAAAAGAAATCTTAGAGATCTGAGCAGAATAGGAATTGCCTGGAATGAAACCATTGTTTGTTTAAATAAAAAATAAGAATAAGTTAATAAAAGATAATAAATACAAAATATGCAAAAGTATCCTACATTAACCATCATATATTCAGTTATATATCACATTTTAAAGGACTTGAAGATCAATAATTATTAAAGAGAAACTAAAAATTAATAGAAAAAGCATAAGTTACATATCTCCCATCAATGAGTTAGAGCATTGCTCAGCCACTAATGTCACTAATGACAGTGTTACAGGCATCTCCTCTATAGTTGATGGTGTAATTGGTGTTGATAATGATAGTGGTGGAAGTGAGGATGGTGGTGCTGATGTCGAAAGGTAGAATGGTAGAGGTGATGATATCACTGGTACTGATGGAGTGGCTGATGGTAAGGGAAAAATTGATGGTTGCAATGATGGAATAAAAGATGAATGTTGTGAACCTTGCCCCACTTTCTCTCACCCAGAAGTGTTCAACTCAAATCTCCCGTGCCTCGGGACTCCGCTGGTATCATCGCCTATACTCATCATGATGTATATACACTAATAAATAAATAATAAACAAATAATGTTAATAAATGGATCATTTTAATAGCACATACATAACAAAAAAAGTTAACTACCTTAAACATAGTAATAAAGATAAAAAAGCATAATATACACACACACACAAAGTACCTCTAATCAGTTTCACTATTAGTATCATTGTACAAATCCTTTTTCTCATCACTTTCTCATCTTCATCAACTGATTCTATCTTTATCTCTGCACATCTTCTAATTCAACATTGTCATCTTCAATTTTAATAAACTCACCATTTAGATCATTCAATGATCCAAATTCTTCACCCTCCCTCATTGTAATTAAATGAGCATCTATATTATTCTCTTGAAAGGTCGGTACTACATGAGAAATTGAAGTTATTACAGATATTTTTGGAATTTGGACATCTTCCCTAGCTTTAATTTTTCATATAGCCAACTAATCGCTCGAATCACATCTTAAGCTAAGGTAACTGTAATAAAAAAAAAAAAAAACCTACACACTTGTATTGCCAGAACAAATGGCTCACACTTATTGAACCTTGATTTGCTGTTCACCTTGACAAGTTTTGTATTTTGGATTTACTTTAGTACCCAAGTTGGGCATCAGAATAAACCACTTGCACTTGAATAAGACAATTCTCTTAATTGACACACTCTATCTCCATAACTTCAATTAATTAACCATAATAGTCATTTTCATCTACATTGTAATTGGTTCCTTTTATACAAACACCACTAGTCATGGTAGTTGTATGAGAACCAAGTCTTTTTGTGTGAAATTTAAATCCATTTACATAATACCTTGGTAAGACATCACCATTCACAATGGACTTTTACTAGATCCTTTATGTAGTTGTTTGAGATGTTATGTGATGGAACATGTACCTAAAACAAATACTAATCAATTTAGTAATAAACAAATTTATTATCAATGTACATACACATGCATGTAAATATAAATAATAGAATCTTGATACTCATATATTTGACAAACCAAGATGCAAATTCATTTGCTAGTTTAGCACCAACTTCATGACTAGCGATATGTGGTAGACATTGCTTTAACTTGCTAACATAAATTCTATAAGGGAAAAAATAAATACACACAGATTTAGATAACAATATATATATATATACACACACACACACTGTGTCAAGGGGAAAAATATTTGAAGAACATGTGACCCCAAGGCATTGGCATTGATTTTTACTTTGAATGATGTGTTTTGAATGATAACAAAATAATAATAAAAGCTTAAGAAGTTATAATGTTTGTATTTTAGCATTTTTTACATCCTATAGGGGGAAAATGTTATGATAATGCTTTCCAACAGGCATTGCAAGTCTCCAACGTGCATTGAACAAATTCAATGGGTATTGAAGAATGAACAACAATCATTGAACTCTACAACGGGCATTGGGAGAATGGTTAATGCGAATTGAATAAGTGTTTAAGATGCCAAAAGCTTTTTGGATCTTGCATCGGGTGTTGTCCTTTCACAATAGGAGTTGGAAAAGTACTCAAGATTAAGCTAAAGTTTCTAGAACTCGAACCGAGCATTGGTCCTTCTCCAACAAGCATTGAAGGCATTGCCAACAGGCATTTCGAGTTCCTTAATGTGTGTGGAAAGTAATTATGCAAAGTTTGAAAAATAAAACATCAAGTTCATGTTTTCTAGGAAAATCTACAATAGTCATTAATCATTGGCCAATGGGTGTTAAAGTTGATATCAATAGGCATGAAAGATTGACAACTGGCATTGCTATTATCCGTTACAAGTTCAATGGGCATTAATGAGAAACAATGGGTGTTATCTCCTCTATCGACTAGTTTTGAAGAACAATTATCAAACTTAACTTTAACTATTCCAATGGCTAGTTTTATAGTTTGGGTATACAAAGAGCTTTAATGAAGACAAAATTAATTGATGAAACTTTATGAACAACTTATAAACATTTAGCAAGCTCTTCGTGCAAACCTTTTGGTGTTGCTTTTATATTTAGGTAGAGTGAGGATTGTTTTTATCACTCTTTTGAGAGTAGGTTTTCCTGAGCACCAAAAGTTTATTTGGTGCCTAGTTTGAGAGGCATTGACATTGCTTAGATCTATCCTTACTAGTGGTTGTAAAGGTTAGTATTATGCCTAGAAAAATATCAAGGGAAAAAGTTATCTTTTAGCCTTTAAAAGGAAAGGTTCTTCCTTAGCCTAGAAAAGGGAAGGTTTGTTCTTGAGCCTATAAAAGGTATAGAAAGGCCTAAGTGAAAGCTTTCGGAGTGGAGTAGACACATTGTCGAACCATTATAAAATCTTTATATTGATTTGTATGTATTGCTTTCATAATATTTAGTTGTGTTTTTATTTTTGTTTATAACCCAGTTCACCCCCTTGGGTTGCCTTATCTCCATCTCATTCCAACAATTGGTATCGAAGCCTAGCCTCTTTTAAAGCTTAAGTGTAAGAAGGATACGATTATGGCAGCTTAATATGAGTGAGTATAGACTAAAAGAACAATCAATTATGAGACCTCATTTCTTCAATGGAACAGACTACCAGTATTGGAATAACAGTATGTCCTACTTTCTCAAGTCTAAATCCATTGAGTTATAGAGAATTATAGAGAAAGGTCCACACACTCCAATTAAGACACTTATTAATGGGACTCAAATAGAAAAAGGCATTGATGAGATGTCTGATAGAGAAAAAAAAAAAAAAAGCAAGTTGCAAACAATGACAAGGCTATCCATATGCTTTTTTGTGCCTTAAGCAAAAACGAGTATAATAAAGTGAGCATGAAGTCTACTGCTAAGGAAATCTATGAGACCTGAAAGATCACACATAAGGGAACAAATCAGGCTAAAGAAAACAAGATGGAGACCTTCATTTGTCAGTATGAAACCTTTCTTATTAAGTTTGATAAAACAATCTCAAGAATGTATGATCAATTCAGTAAGATTGTTGGAGAATGAAGGCTCTTAGGAAAACATTCACCAATAAGGAATTTATGAAGAAAGTTCTAAGGTGTCTTGGTAAGGTCACCTCTCTTAAGGATTTAAAAGATTTGAAGACCATGTTACTTGATTAGCTACTAGAAAATCTCATTGACTATGAGATGAATCTAAATATAGAAGCTCCACCCACATCTGAGGATGCAAATATGAAGAAGATTAGAATAACTCTCAAAGCTACCTCCAAATGTCTTAGCTCATATGATAATGAAGAGCTAGATGAAGAGCAAATAGCCCTCTTAACAAATAAATTCATAAGGATGTTTAAGATGAAGAAGGGCAAAGGCAAGCTTGAGCATATTGAATGCTATAGATATAGAAGGCTTGGCCACATAAAAGCAGACTGTCTAAAAGTTAGAGCTGAGAAGAAGGATAAGAAGAAGAAGAAAGCCTATAAAGCCACTTAAGATGACTTTAATGCATCTAAACCCAGTGATGATGATGAAGAACTAAGGATGGAAAGAAAAGAAAGAATTGATCTCTATTTCATGGCCTTAGAGGAGAACTCTTTAAAATAAATATGTCCTAACTCTTTTGATAGTGATTTAGATGAGGAAGATCAGTTAGAAGACATATTTATTATTAAAAATCTTATTGAGGCCCTTAAATCCACCAACAATGATCTTGATAAAAGTTTTGAAAGAAATAAATTCTGAAAACTGAATTGGTGGAATTTAAGAAAAGCTTTGAGTTATTATAAAAGGAAAATAAGGCTTTGAATAAAGAAAAAAAATTTTGTAAAATTTTCTCTTCTCAAAATGAGAGTCTCGAGAAAGATATCTCAATTTTGAAGGATTCACTTACCTTTTTTACAAAAGAAAAAGAAAAATTTGATCTTATTTTGAGCTCTCAAAAGACTTCAAAGGATAAACATGGCTTAGGTTTTCATCACTCTAAATCTACCACTTCTAAGCCAAAGTTTGCGAAAGCTTTTACCAAAGCTGGAACTCCCTCACCTTCATCTAAATCACATGTGCATTATCAAAATTGCTCACATACTCACTCTAACAAGTTAAAGGCAAATCATGCCTTTATTTATGGAACTAAGCATGTCAAGAATGCAAAGTTTACTTTATTTGTTAGACATCAATCCTTTAGAAAGCCACCTCACATTTGCTTTACACAAGAGCTTAAGAAAGCATTTGTATGGCAATAGTTTTATTATGGAAAATATGGCCACAAAACACACTCTTATTATGCTAGATTGAGAGATGAACATATTTTTACTACTAACCCATAAGGACCCAAGAGAAAATAGGTACCAAACAAAGTGTAATTTTGTATGTTTTTTAGGCTCCTCACCCTCTGCTTAAAATGGAGAAACAAATGGTGAATGAAGCTATAGAATTTAAAGAGAACATTTGTATTTTTTAGGAATTCAAAATTTGTATTATATCTTTATCCTCCTTATTGTTTACCATGTTTGTGCTAAGGGGGAGTTTGAATTATGAACTTTAGTAGTTATTCTTCCTCTCTTGCTTTTCTCAACATGTGAATAGAACATGCCCCTAAATATGTTAACTGAATTATTATTTGAATATCTTGGGAGATTTTTTAGAAGAAAGCATATAGATAGGGGGAATTTTCTTTTAAGTGTTTTGTATTTTAGGTGTTTGCTTTGAGAATGTTGATCAAAATGCTTTTACGGGAGTATTTTTCTTTTGCTTTTCAAAAAGGGGGAGAATGCCTAATATATCTTTTTGTCATGATGACAAAAAAGGGGGGAGAATTTTTTATGGATGCTTAAATGATTGAATACTTAAATTGGTATTTATTTGGTATCACTTATTTGATTGGATACATTTGTTTGAACTCCTTTAGTAGAATAACATTTAATATGTGTTTAACATCCAACAATTGATATATATATATATATATATATATATGTGATATCCAACCTTGTAAGCATCATTTGTATTTTTATGTTATAACATTTGGTATCCTCTGTGTTTTAAGTTTTCTATTTTTAGTATCAAAGCATCTTGATTTTGTCATCATTCAAAAAGAGGGAGAATGTTGTGTCAAAGGGGAAAATTTTTTAAGAACATGTGACCTTAAGGCATTAGCATTACTTCTCTACTTTGAATGACATGTTTTGAATGATAACAAAATAATGACAAAATCTTGAGAAGTTCTAATATTTATATTTTAGTATTTTCATATCCTATAGGGGAGAATGTTATGATAATGCTTTCCAATAGGCGTTGCAAGTCTCTAACGGGCATTAAACAAATTCAACAGGCATTGAAGAATGAACAACAAGTGTTGGACTCTTCATCGGGCATTGGAAGAATACTTAATAGGCATTAAAGTAGTGCTACAGATGCCTAAAAGCTTTTTAGACCTTGCAACGGGCATTGGAAAAATGCCTAAGATTGAGCTAAAGTTTTTAAAACTTGAAAATAGGCATTAGTCCTTCTCCAATAAGCGTTGAGGGCATTGCAAATGGGCATTGTGAGTTCCTCAATGGGCATGGAAAATAAATATACAAAGTTTGAAAAATGAAGCATCAAGTTCTTCCTTTTTGGGAAATCGACAATAGGCATTGATCATGAGCCAACAAGCATTGAAATGAGATCAACAAGCATGGAAGATTGACAATGGGTGATGGATCTATCCATTACAAGTTAATTGGGTTTGATGAGAAACAATAGGTGTAGATAATTCTTTATTTTTTTAGTATTTTTAGGGTTAGTTTTATTATTAGTTGAGTTTAATTTGGAAAAAGTACTAGATGATGCCTCACTTTTGGCTTATTTTTTGTGATTTTATAGGAATTTCTAGAAATTGGAGTTGATTGATGAAATATGGGAGTTTTCTGGGTAAAATTGTGTAGTTTTAGAAGTTTAAGGACCAAACAAAAATTTGATAGTTCAGGGACCAATTTTTATATTTTCCAAATATAATTTCAATCATTTCCTAATTCAATTGAGAAAGAGTTTGTGCAGCATTTGGGAAGCTCACCGGGTCCTATCCTAAAGGAGGGATTATTTTTTTTCTTAAATGGTGGAGGAGTATATTTTCTCCTATTTTGAGGGGGAGTAGAGGAGTATTAATAGGAATATGAGAATTTCAAGAAAAAAAGAAGTTTTATTTTTGTTTATTTTCTTTTTTCTGAAGAAGAAGCAGAAAAAAAGGTGAATTATTGGTCATTCATCAAGCATGAAGAGAATTAGAGGCTACAAGGATTTTATCATGAAAACTTTTCCATTTTATTTTCTCTTTATGTTGATGTTGGCTAGTAATTTCATTATGAACTAAATTAGTTAGACACTTAGGTATGATGAAACTTAAGATGACTTTTGAATTGTGATTTTCTGTAGATAATACAATCTTTTCATTATTTTTATAGAATTCAATTGTGTTTGCTCTTTATCTCATTGAATTGATATGTTTGGAATATTGATTCTTGTTTTACAATTCTTTAAACTTAGATTGAAAAATCAAGTTATTTAATATATTTATCATAATGGAAAGAAGTTGCATGTAACCCTAGAGATAGGATAACATAAATCCTCCAAATTAGGGTCAAACCTAATAGTGAAATTTAAGAGAATTATAATGTGATTTTAGAGGTTTTAATTAGGAAGAGATTCCAATTAATCAACTTAGAATTAGATGTTAATTATCTTGAAAAGGATTTTAACATATTAAAGGGATTTTCACGGTTTCAGAAATATTGAATTAGATACTGTTATTGGAAAATTAATTTCTTAATAAGTCTTAGGGGAATTCAATACTTGATTGTCGTTTGTTATATCGATCACATTTTTCCCACTAGTTCATATTTTCATTATTCTAGTTTATCGAATTAATTTTTTTTAATTTTTAATTAGTTAATTAATTTACTTAAATTTACCAATTAAATAATAGATAAAAAGCTAATACTAGTACTTTTAGTCATTGAGGAATCGACACTTGATACTCATACGTTATACTATACCCAATAGATGCACTTGCCTATTCGATCTATAGGTGTTGGCTTCGAATTGTATCAAATTTTTGGCACCATTGTTGGGGACTAAAATATTAGGAACACTTTATATCTATTAATTTAGCTAATTTTTCCCTTTCGCAAATTTTTTTTATTTCATTTTACCCTTCTTGTTTTAGTCTCAAATTTGTTTTTGTATTGTTTGATAATTTTATTTTTATTTTATTTATTTTTTTCATATATATATATATATATATATATATATATATATATATATATATATACATATAGAAAAAAAAAAGGTCCAAAAGGTGTGTGGTTTCTACCGCACACCTATGCATGCACACGCATAAAAGGATTTTCAAAATCCCTTTATAGCAGTATTTGTGCAGTCCAAGCCACACATGTGTGCGGTTAGAACTACACATGGGCTACTTTCCAAGAGCATCCCTTGTCCAGTAATTGTGCAGTTAACCACACTAATGTGTGTTGATGCGCACAAGGAAAAAAAAATCCATTCAAACATAAAACCTCACAACTCTCCTATTTTGCATCCTTCCCAAATCCTCATCCACTCCCAACCAGGATGCACCCTCCACACCAAATCTAGAACCGACCATCACCCCTCCATCATCGAGACCAACCACAGCAACAGCTGACCACACCAACACCCGATCGCCACCTTCCGCCGTCTCCACCACCGACACCTTGAGATTTCAAGGAAGTTTTCTAGTTCATTTGTTCTTTTTGTTTTTGTTTTTCCTTTTCTTTAGCATGCTATTTGTTTGTTTTGTCGTGCTGAAAACTTCTTCTCCACATTGAGGACAATGTGTCATAAGTATAATGGAGAGTTTGTATTGTTTGATAATTTTATTTTTATTTTATTTATTTTATTTTACTTTATATATATATATATATATATGATGTTTTGTTTGCTTTATTGTGTGAATCACTTATTATTTGCTTAGTAGTTCCATCATTTTCATCTTAATTTGGTCAAAAATATCTAGCTATGCCTTGGATTCACTTAATATCTAGCTATGCCTTGGATTCACTTTCTTAATTTGTAAACCTTGTTTTCTACCATAGATATTTAATTAATAAGAAGTCTTTAGTGTGGGGTTGAGTGCTTTATTCTTTAGGGTAGGAATGAGAGAATGTTATTTGATTAATTGTTTGATTTTTGAATTGTTACCTTGTGTGATTTTATAATAACTCTTTTTTCTTCCTCTCAAAATACAAGAAGTCAAAAAAGAAATAAAAAAAATTTCAAAGAAATAAAAAAGGAAGAAGAGGATGTATTTCTTTATCAAGGCAGTTTAATTCTATTTTGCAAAAGATATCAAGTAAAGGCCCACAATTTCTATTGTTTTTAATGTCTATGAGAGTGAGATTATGTTTTAGGTGTGAGATTTGTTCTTTATTAAGAGATAATGTGACTTTTGAAAAAGTATTTAGTAAGCATGACTAATTATTTTGTAGTCCACTAGCCTAAAAACACCTACCCTCTACCAAGGCTCCATTACAACCAAATGAAAGATCTTTTGATTTGTACTTGTATTTGAATTTAAGTGGTGGAGATGTGATTTATTCTCAAGCTTATGGTAGACTTTTAGGCTATTTGTTGGACGATGAGAGCACATACTAACCTTTAAACACTTGGAATGAGGGGTATGTTATGCAAAACTTGATAAATGCATTTGTTTTTTTAGGGTTTGTGGATGTATAATCTTTGATGCATTTGATTTAAGGGTAGTTATGATTAAATAAGTATGTTAGAACACAATTTTTGTAAGTTTAAGAATTGATGAATTTTTCGCATAGCTAGATTAATTCGATTTGTTATGATGCTGATGAGTCGATTGTGTTAATCTTTATGTGTTTTGTACTTACTGTTTTTCTTGTTTTGTTTTGAGTCTTTTGTTTGTATTTTTTTCCATTAGCTTAGTATTTTTGCTTAGGGACAAACAATATGCTAAATGTGGGGGCATTTGATAGGTCTTTATTTCTTTTGTATTTTTAGGGTTAGTTTTATTATTAATTGAGTCTAATTTGGATTTATTATTAATTGAGTCTAATTTGGAAAAAATACCAAATGATATCTCACTTTTGGCATGTATTTTGTGATTTTATAGGAATTTCTAAAAATTAGAGCTGATTGATGAAATATGGGAGCTTTCTGTATGAAATTATATAGTTTTAGAAGTTCAGGGATCAAACAAAAATTTGACAGTTTAGGTATTGATTTTGATATTTTCCAGATATAATTTCAGTTCTTTCCTAATTCAATTAAGAAAAAAGTTTGTGCAGTATTTGGGAAGCTCACTGGGTCCTATCCTAAAGGTGAGATTTTTTTTTTTCCTAAATGGTGGAGTATATTTTCTCTTATTTTGAGGGGGAGTACAGGAGTATTAATTGGAGGAGGAGAATTTCAATAAAAAAAAAAAGAAGTTTTATTTTTGTTTATTTTCTTTTTTTATGGAGAAGAAGTAGAGGGAAAAGGAGAATTATTAGCTATCCATCAAGATTTCAAAGAGTTATAGGCTACAAGGTTTTATCATGAAAACTTTTTTATTTTATTTTGTCTTTATGTTGATATTGGCCAGTAATTCCATTATGAATTAAATTAGTTAGGCACTTAGGTATGATAAACCCTAATATGAGTTTTGAATTGTGATTTTTTTTAGATAATACAATCTGTTCATTATTTTATGGAATTCAATTGTGTTTGCTCTTTATCTTCTTGAATTGATATGTTCGGAATATTGATTTTTCTTTTACAATTCTTTAAACTTAGATTGAAAAATCAAGTTATTGAATAGATTTAGTGCAATTGAAAGGAGTTACATGTAACCCTAGAGATAGGATAACATAAATCCTCCGTATTAAGACCAAACCTAATAGTGAAATTTAAGGGAACTATAATGCGATTTTAGGATTTTAATTAGGAAGAGATTTCAATTAATCAACCTAGAATTAGATGTCAATTATCTTGAGAAAGATTTTAACATACCAAAGGGATTTCCACATTTTCATAAATATTGAATTAGATTGTGTTATTGAAAAATTAATTTCTTAATAAGTCTTAGGGGGATTCAATACTTGAGTGTCATTTGTCTTATCAGTCACCTTTTTCCCACTAATTCATATTTTCATTATTCTAGTTTATCAAATTAATTTATTTTAATTTTTAATTAGTTAATTAATTCACTTAAATTTACCAATTAAATAATAGAGAAAAGCTAATACTAGTATTTTTAGTCATTGAGAGATTGACACTCGATACTCCTATGCTATGTTATACTCGATAGGTGCATTTGCCTATTCGATCTATAGGTGTTGGCCTCAGACCACGTCAGGTGTTGTCTCCTCTATGGGTAGTTTTAAAGAAAAGTTGTTAAACTTAACTTCAAGTACTCCAACGACTAGTTTTGTAGTTTGGGTATGTAAGGAGCTTTGTTAAAGACTTAATTGATTGATGAAACTTTATGAACACTTGTGAACAACTTGTAAACATTTAGCAAGCTCTTTGTGCAAACCTTTTGGTGTTGTTTTTGTATATGTGTAGAGTGAGGGTTATTTTTATTATTCTTTTGATAGTAGATCACTAAAAGTGTATTTGCTGCCTAATTTGAGAGGGCATTGACACTACTTGGATCTATCTTTGCTACTAGTTGTAAAGGTTGGTATTGTGCCTAGAAAAATATCAAAGGACATGTTGTCCTTGAGCCTGTCAAAGGGAAAGTTCTTCCTTAAAAGGAAGGGTGATTTTTGAGCTTGTAAAAGGAATAGAAATGACTAAGTGAAAGAATGGGGAATGGAGGAGGCACAATTTCAAACCACTATAAAATCTTTAAGTTGCTTTGTATATGCCACAATATTTGGTTGTGTTTTTATTTTTGTTTACAACCTAATTCACCCTCCACCGTCTTGGGTTGCCTCATCTCCATCTCATTCCAACATATATATATATATATATATATATATATATGGATTCATGAAAATAAACAAACTTATCTACTACTTACTTACTGAATAGTTCCACTTTTGAGTAATTCAATAAAATGTAGCATTGAACAACCTTATAATCTTGCTCCATCATGAATCTTATTTTTCATTTTCTAAATGCTTGACCAAGATGTGTAAATAGTGAAAGATTTTTGTCATGTTCTTCCTCCATATCTCAAGAACTTTCATCATTATGAGGCACTTTTTGATGCTTCGTGCCAACATGCTCCTAGAAGTAATGCAAATAAAATGATGACACTTTTTTCACTAAATATGCATTACATTTTGAACCTTCAACTTTGGCTATTATTTCTTGTGTTGTTTTTCAGCCTTTGAAGGTACCTACAACATTATTTGATACATATAATGTAACATCTCTATCCCTATTCATTGGCATTATCACATGAATATATTCATTGCACAAATGATATGAAATCACATATGATCATATGCACTATATCAAATGATATGAAATCTCACATGAACATATGCACAGGATAAATAATCATTTAGACATGTGAATTGTAAAAACACGATAATGACAATTGCACTGTTGCATTTGGGATGCTTGAACATATATGCAGTGTTTGCATAGTTATATGACAAATTATTTCATGTTGTGTGCTTATTATAGCATCATAAATAATGGTGTTTGAGAGCTCATCTAAAAGTATAAAGAACATCTAGAAATTAGAGAATGGACGAAGGTGATGAAGGAATAAAGAAAAGGGCCTAAAAGTAAAACTGTTTAACTTTCAACCAATAGGAACAAGCCACCAATCTTTTGTCCTATTAGATTAAGAATACAAATTATAATTATCTGCCATTATGGGCTGGTGAGAGAGGAGATAAGATCGAAATACAAAAGATGAAAGGGAGAGAGTGCTAAGGAAGAAAGAAAGAAAGGAAGAAAGGAAGAAGAAGAAGAAGAAGAAGAAGGAGAGGAAGAAGTGTGGGCTACCCAAGGTTTTCCAATTTTGGGACAATAGGTAAGTAATTTATCTTCTTCTCAACTGAAATTAACCTCTCATGACATGTTAATCATGCATGGTTAGTGAGAATTATGGAATAATTGAGGTAGAACTCTTGGATGGATGTTGTAATCCAAGAGAACAAGAGCAGATTCTGTTGATTTTGCTGTTAGAGAAGAATTTTTCACCCACAATTTCAAAACCCTAAAAGAGGAATTGGGGAAAGTGAAAAACATGAAAGTTGGATAGCATTATGTCTCATATAAATGCATATGAAATAGTTTTACTTGATTCTTTGTGTGTGAAGAGATATGGCTCCTTCATCAAGACTGGTTCAAAAACGAACCGAGATGATCTCAGTCTTCT